>JBAMJV010003621.1:0-94632 GCA_037951105.1 Echinarachnius parma | reverse complement strand
ATAGGGCGCTGTTCATCTTCGTGAACGTTCATGCATCGAAACGTGGCTATTTCGTGGCAATTATGTGGCGATACGTGACAGATACTGGTCTACGTTGCAATTGCATGCGGGGAGGTAGAACTACAATTACCAACATTAATATTCAACATCATTGCTGCATGCTACGTGAAATTAACCCTGTTGACTGACGCGACTTCAGTTACGGTTAATATGTCGCAAAGCCTTGCCGTATAGGCCCGTAGATCGTAGGATCCATGTGAGGTTAAAGGGATAGTTGAGTTTTAGTATACCTATAGGGCGCTACACAAAATAATTTTGTGCGAGATAATGAAAAACTGCGTGTCAAATTCAAAAGAGCATACAATTTTAAAAGCAGAATAAACTTTATTTGATCAAAATCGGTTTAGAAATGGCTGAAATATCCAAAAACATTACCATTTGTAATAAAATTAATGTATGGCCCCATTATTCGAAATTTTTGAACCAGCCGTTAACAAAAAAAAAATAAATGCTTCCTCTTTTCAAAAATTTACAATAGAGGTTTTTAAATAGTTTTTGATTATCTCTCTCTCTATTTCAACAAAACATCACATGCATAATATTTTATTTAAGATGGTTGAAGCCGATGAGTGTTTAGAGAGCGCCCTCTTGAGTTTTAACGACTCTTTTTGAATGATAACAGGCTTTTTACGTAGTCATTTGTAATTTTGTATTCCTTTCGAGCATGGTGGAGTTATAACTATTAGTTTGTAATGTAATGGTGCAGGTTTGGGTTACTAAAATTCAGTTTGACCAAAACTGTACTCTCTTTACCAGAACTCAACTATCCCTTTAATTTAGAAACAGTTATTTACGGCGCCGTTAACACCCGCCAAATTTTCGCCAAAATTCTGCCAATGACTTCAACGTTCGTTTGCTTCAAAATTTGCTTCAAAAGCCGTATATATTTTCAGTTGCATATTTTCAGTTGCACCATGCTCGAAAAGTATACACAATTACAAACGACTAAGTAAAACCCCTGTTATCATTCAAAAGGAGCTAAAGGGCGCTGTTTGAAATCAAATCATTGGTTTTAGCTTTTTTTCATACAAAATTGTGCATTTAAAGTTTGTTAAAATAATGATTCAATAGAGATTTTAATCAACGACTTTTTAAAGACATATTCTGATTTTTTTCAAAGTAGGCTACTTTTCGAGCATTTTTTGAAATTTTTCTAAAAAGTCTAAATATATCGCCCGGTGATTGCCGGTGAAGAACATTTTGAATACAAATATATTTATGGATATTTCAGCCGTTTCTGAACCGATTTTGATCAAATAAAGTTTATTCTGTCATTAAAATTGTATGTTCTTTCGAATTTGACAGTCAGTTTTTCATTATCTCACAAAAAAATATCGGGGGGCATTTCGTGAAATACCAATACTCACTCACTACCTTTAAAAAAAAGATGTAACGGCATGGTTCAAAATTACCGAATAATTGTGGGGCCCCACAATCATTACAAATGGTTATGTATAATGTTTATGGACTATTTTAGCCATTTCTGAACCGATTTTGATAAAATGAAATGTATTCTGTCATAAAAATTGTATGCTCTTTTAAATTTGACACTCAGTTTTTCATTATCTCAAACAAATATTTTGTGTAGCGCCCTTAGCTCTATGCCAAAACTCAACTATCCCTTAGCTATCTCTCATATGAAATGTTGAGGGTAACGATATTACACCTCTTTACTAAAAATGATGCACAGTGTTCTTGCAGAGTAATACTACGTGATCATATTTCAGCTTATATATTATGTTCGTGGATTGTGGATGTGGTGTGGCAAGATCGGTAGAGCGCGCGCTTTCTGATCTCGAGATCCCGAGTTCGAACCCTGCCCACTCCGTTTGTCCTTCAGCAAGACAATTAATCCACATTGCTGCTCTCTACCCAGGAGTATAAATGGGTACTTGGACGGGTGTTAATTAGCCTTCAGCGCCCGTTGGGCAACTTGGGCTAGTATGCTCCCCTGGGAGTTGAGATGGTGCACAAGATAATTGTGCGGGTTTGAACTGTACCTGATGACCAAGGGTAATAATGCGCCTCTGAATAGGCAACTAGATAGATGGCGCTCTATAAAAGCTATATATTATGTTTGTCCTTTAGATTGGCTGGGAGATTGGCATTGAAAGTTAGCGTTTTGCACAAACTTTTGTTTTCACTTTATTTTCTGACTTTTCAATTGTGCCGAGATAGCGGTTTTGGCCGCACATTCCTTTCAAAAGTTTGGTCTTCATTATACGAAGCCCCAGAAGGGTGCTTCGTATCATTATACTCAAGTTTTTAAAAATAATGTTGACAGACCTAAATCATTAGAAGTTAAAATCCATCTGAACTGCCCCCCTTTTTTCTACAACCTAGTAAAAAAGAAAACAACAACAACAACAACAACACAGTCAGAATACGCGCGTTATTCAACATGCACAGATAACGTTCCCGCCACGAACAGCTGATTTTCCCTCGATCTCGGCGCGCGCTCAGCCAGGACGGACAGGCACTGCACGCAGCTTAGCTGGATGAATCCCAGTCCCACGCGTGTATTTTGACGTATTACTCGAACCCAGCCGCGTTATTTGGCATGTTTGGAACACATTTTTAACTGCTATACCTGACGTTATGTAACTGGTCCTTCATATTAATGGCATTTCTGAGTGTTACTGATCCCGCTGACTGGCCCTTAACCATGCCGGAATTGAAGGTAACTTTTCAAACTCAAAGACCAAACAGATATATTCAGATTTTACTTTTACTATTTTCAGAAAATTGACAGAAGCAGATTTTTTTCTTTCTTCTTCTTGTTCTTCCCAAGTACAGGCTACTCTATGGTGTATTACGTATTGTTAATTTAATTTGATTATTATTTGAATTTGATTGTCAACTAGCAAGCATAAAAAGCAGATGATGGTGATGATGATGTCTTGAACTATGTTAATGATTATGATTAATGCATGTTGCTGTTGGTGATGATGTCATGATGATGTCATGATGATGACTGATGTCTGATGATGATCATCATGATGATGATGATGATTGATGATCATCATGATGATGTAAACTAACCAGACGCTGTGCAACAGGTCAAAGATGGATGTTTATATTTATGTCTTATAAATGATGATGACAATTTAACTTATAAATGACGGCGCGGCGATCGCGATGATGAGAACGATGCATGATGGTGGTGACTTAGATCAACAAATCTAACACTTTCATGGCCTCTTTTACATTTAATTGTAATATTTTACTGTGGGCTCCTAGACTTACAATGTAGATCCGACAGTAAAATATTACAATTAAATGTAAAATGCTAGGCCAGCCATGAAAGTGCTAGATTTGTCGGTCTAGTGGTGATTGTGATATGATGATAAGTGCTGCAGTATATGCACTGGTTATTTCCCAAATGGCCAAAGGAAAGGGGTAAGCTCACACCAATTATGACCGCATGATCATGGCTACCAAGTACCAAAGTACCAGGGGTACTATTGATGATTATAATGATTTCATCTGATAACAATTAAGTTCAACTATAGGAATGCTCTTGATAATAATTTATGTTTTAAACTTTATAATAAAGTTTATTGGATGCAAATCATGACCATACATTTAGTGAGTGGCAAATTCTGATGGACGTACTTTGAACTACGAATAAAGCGGAAAAAACAGCCTGTCTGTCTAAAGTCACCAAATCCATATCTAGATTGAAACTGATTTTATAATTTATTGTACAAAATTTCAGTTTAAAGAGGATAAATTATACTTGTAAACAAAAACCGTCATACAAGTTCCATTTGTTTCCCTTGCTGCTCAGTTTTCCACCGTAAATAAAGAAAGCATGCCCGCAATGTACGGAGACCGTTTGTTATTGTCCAAAACAAGCGGACTCGCGATTTGCAAGCATGCGAACCGTATCAGAATTCGGATAAGGTAACTCACGCGGTGCGGGAAGTTTGCTGGGAATACATGGCAGTCATCCAGATAGCAGCAACACTTCCGAGACGGATCACGACTGACTAATCTAATTTTTCCGAATTTTAAAGAATAAAAGTTGTATCATTTTTAGGGCCAGTTATGATCAGAATTTTGCTTGAAAATATGACGAACCTTTTCTGTACCGGGCCATGGCACATAGTTCCTGTGTAGGTTGGCATTGCTCTGGTTGCTTGTGTGGCGAGTGTCAATGATAGGTTTTTGATTGAATGAAATGCATTCTCTACCAATACGTGCCCATGACTTGGCATGCATTCATGACTAAAAAAAATGATGCTTTGGTAGAGAATGCCCATCGGAGTACTTGAAACAATGAAATCATTTTTTTAATATAACTTGGACTAAAACATATATGCTGTTCAAATCAGTAGTGAAGGTCTACGTAGTTTCTACATCATAATCATTGTTACCATAAATTATGTCATTTTCTACAGTTAGCATAACAAGGCTCGACACTAACTGTTTTCTCTATACTAGCCCATTTGCGCAAGTAAAATCATAAATGTTCTAATTTTACTTGCCCACTTACTTCTTGATGAGATTTACATACATATGTATGAAATTACACTCTCACAGTTGAGACATTTTAGTTGCCCGATCGAAGCAAGCAACCAAGACCTTTTATGAAATTTAACTTCAATTTTGACATGCCCCAAGGGGGCAAGTGTTAGTGTCGAGCACTGATTATGAATATTGATAAAACTAGTTCGACACGCCATTCCCTGACCTAGTTAATCATTAATTTATTTCATTTTCAGACTATTGACACATTGCTGAGATGTAGCATCTGTTATGAATTCTTCGACATCGCCATGATGCTACCAAAATGCTCACACAATTGTAAGTCCTAGTGAAAAACTATTCCCTTAGACAAGCCTCCACACTAACATTCTTCCTGGCCCATTCAGGCAAGTAGTGCTAGTGCTAGATTGAGTTAAATCAATGCACCATGCACTTGTGTCTGATCAGGTATTATCTTGAATGTTTAAACCAAAACATAAAAGAAAGAGTGCAGACTCTTTATATGGATCTCATCTAGTATGGGCCTTTAAAGTTTAAAGTAAAGAATAACAAAACCAAATCTAAATTTATGCTAACAATGTTGATTGTGTTTGCTATACAGGGTGGCCCCAAAAAAACCGGAACGGAGCACTTCCCAAAATATTGTCACAAAATTATTATAAATGTCCATTGGATAGGGTGTTTTTTCCAATGAAAAATGATACCAAGAACAGTAATTTTGGTCGTGTGGTGACATCATGTAAGGTTCCCATTTTTGTCGATTTTTGCCAAGTCAGTGCCTGATAAATCGCACTTCCTGCCCCTCATAGCATTGAACAACCATACCCATTCTCTCGGCACACAGCTGAATGCACACTAACAATAGCGAGCGTATTTCTAGTTGCTCGATGCTATGAATGGCAGTAAGTGCGATTTATCAGGCACTGACTTGGTAAAAATTGACAAAAATGGGAACCTGACATGGTGTCACTCAGAGCGGCCTAAAACAAAAACTATACGACCAAAATTACTTTTCTTGGTAAAGGTACCCTATCCGATGGACATAATCATGTTGTTACTTTATTTTGGGAAGTGCCCCGTTCCGTTTTTTGGGGGGCCACTCTGTATAATAGTCATGCTTTTTACTTAAAGGGACAGTTTCTCAAAATATAATCACCTTTGATTATGTTCTCTACACATTAAAACAGAATGTCATGCAAATACAACCAACATTGGCCCTTTGAGCATCATTCGAAGTCACTCGCTGTACGGGCAAATCCCATTCATCGCGTACAGCATGGAGGCTGCCATTGATGTTTATGAAACTCGGATCGCTCTAAAATGCGACGTCAAACCCGAACTAATCTTTTTGTTGGCTCACGTTTTGCCTTGTGTTTGTGCACAAACCCTGCTAGCTGCGAGAGCTAACAAAAAGAGGCAGAGCTTGTTTGTTCGAGTTTGACGTAGCATTTCAGTGCGAACAATTCAAAATCCGGGTTTCAAAAAATATAATGGCAACCTCCACGCAATACGCGATGAATGGGATTAGCACATACAGCGAATGACTTTGAATGATGCTCCTCCTTTGTTCAGAGGGCAAACATTGGACATATTTACATAAAATTATGTTTTAATATGTAGAGAAGCTAATCAAAGATAAATAGATGATGGGGAAACTTTCCCTTTAAGGATTCTTTCCTACGGTAACTGCGGTTCAGTGGATCGTTCAACAATAATACATTACGATTATCCCATTTACCTTCCATTTACTTCTTGCGTTCATTCCAAGATTGTTGTATCAGATGATACCTGACCTACAAGAACCTGTTATTTTTTCTTACTTGCTGTGGTTCAGTGGATCATTCAAAAATGATATTACAACGATTATCCCATTTTAATTCCATTTATATACTTCTTGCGTTCATTCCCAGATTGTTCGGTGTGTATCAGACGGTACCTGACCTACAAGAACTTGTGCCCCACGTGCAACACACCAGCTGAAGCTGCTCAGCTCTGCAACAACAGAGCTCTGGATCAACTTGTGGCAAATTTCAAGGCAGTCAGGTACAATTCTACCTTGTTCCTTTACATGACCTTAGTCCAAGACCAGTCAGGTACAATTCTACCTTGTTCCTTTACATGACCTTAGTCCAAGACCTCCACCTGGAAGGAAAATCTATGGGTTTGTACTTTCTGAAGCAAATGTTCTGTGAGCTTCTTCTAAAGTTTGTCATATCATATATCTTTTGAATTTAATTTTGAAAATCATTTTGTTAGAGAAAGAGATAGATAGGGGTTTGATTAAGGTGACACAACATTTGTGGGGAATAATGAGAAGGAAATATATCTACCAATTATCAGCCCTTCAAGAAAATGAGGAAGAACGAAAAGGGGGAAAAATATATTATGCTGCCTCTTTTATATATACTTCAGGTCATGTATACTCAAGCTATGCGAGAAAGACACTGAAGAATAAGAAGGTGATCGTCCAATCGTTGGCCCAGCAAGTAGACCATCAACAAGAGATAATTTAGCTAAGAAGAACGAGAAAGAGAAAAATAGCCCTTTTGTTAATTTTTATCCCAAAAATTTGAAAAATTGTCAGTGTTTTACTTTAAAGTTTTCAATGCTGATTCTTCTTAATACTCCAGACCACACATTCTGAAGCTATGCAAGGAAGATGCAGTAAAGAATGAGAAGGAAACAGATCTGCCGATCATCAGCCCTCCGAGTAGACCATTAGTGGGAGATAAGAGGAAAAGAGAACGGAAGAAGAGCAGTCCTTTGAGAAGGCAGTCTAACCCTGACAGTGATGGTGATTTCATGCCTGACAACCATGTAGCCGTGGATGCAGACACACCCAGGAGGAAATTACAGGTTAGAAACAAAAACAAATGCATCATTTATTTTCAGGACATACTTTCAAGCTTGAATGAAATGAAGAAGCACCTTGAATTATGTTTTGAACCGAGTCACAGACATTTGTGATTTACAGCCATGCAGGTACTGCAGAATATGTTTGACATTTAAAGAGCTTTTATCAACCAAATCTGTATGATTATCCCTTCCACTAATCAACAAATCCCTGCTTATGATAATTAGAGCATTACAAAATAAACATTGGTATCCAACAATTATGGGAAAAGTGTCTGTCACAAATTGCACAATTTTCTTTTGATTAAAACTGAAAAGGTGAATACCTCTTTAGTGAAACTATATTTTGAATACATCTTTGTAAAACAACGTTTGTAATCAAATTTCCCACATTCTTATAAAAGAGATACTAAATATATTTGTACAGCTGTTGTTCATGTGTTATGTGTAGCACTTAAAGTTTGTGCAAATATCCTTAATTTGTTGATTCTTTAGAAGAGATCCAACTACAAGTTCACAAGGGATAAGATAGCTTCACAAGCCACGGAGATGACAACAGACTCCAACGATGAAACCAATCAAGAAACCAAACCAGCTCAGAACAAAGACTTGCACCATACTGATCCACCAGGCGGTCAATCATCGTCATCATCATCGACCTCGTCATCGCCGCCATCAAAAACTCTGAATCGCTCCACTGTGGAGAACATTGATCCCACCTACCAACCAGCTGATGACGGTGACAGTGATGATGATGTCATCACCATAGCAACCCCATCCAAGCCCTCTACCAGTCACGGGGAGGCATCGTCGTCATCCTCGGGTGCCATACTAGCCACTCGCAGTGAGAAAGGTACAACTCTTTGAATAGTTGTTAATCTACCTTGAAAGAAAATACCACTAGTAGGTGTTAATTATTTGTGTCAACAGCAAGTACTTGACCTATTATCTTGGGCCATTTTTGCTTGAATTCTCATCAGTGGCACAACTTTAGTCCAGGCTAAAAAGACAGGAATTAAAAGTTACTGTTTAAACCATGTCGCACGTGTGAAATTTGATAAGCCCTTTGTTTTCACTATCCCATCAATCTCTCTATTTGTGCTTAGGTATTGGGATAAAAGGTCATTTGACATATTTTACGTCCTGGATCATCCAGGACGTTATTACTGGCGACCGGTTATATTATGACCGGAATGTCAAGCTCTATCTTTCCTATTTCACTAAAAAACCTGTTTATATCAATATTCTTTTCTAGTGGGCTGCCCAATATGTGGGGTTCCCATCTCTTCCAAGCACATCAACAGTCATCTAGATGCCTGCCTGACAAAGAGTGAGGAGAAAGAGAAAAGGAAACGGTAAGCAGATTTGGAAGAAAAAAATAATTGAATAATAAACAAAAATATTACTTTTTTTAATTAAAAGTTTTAGAAATTAGAGAAAGTGAAAAATGCATTACTGGGTGAAAAAAAGTTATTTTTTTTCTTCAAAATTTTTCTTTTGAAATGAAAACATGACCAATTTAATTTTTGTTTGATAACTATTGAGTTTAAATTGATGCATGATTAAATGTATTAACCCATTCACGACTGGTCCAAAAAATGCTCAACTTGGGGTCTATGTAGAATTAGTGGTGTACAAACAATGATTCGTCTTTAACAAAGCAGACTCAATAAGAGCTTATAATTTATTCAGACTTTAGAAATGATTTATTCTCTTTATTTCCAGATTTACCAAATGCAAACCTTTCCTCAAGTAGGTGTTTGTCCTACTGACAAGTCTGCCTGGTTTATAATGTACATGTATGCTTAACTTTTGTGTTTATTTCCGACATGGTTTCTAGGGTTCCTAAACGCAAGACTCTGCCCAAGTTGGTTTTCACCCTGATGAAGGAGAAGGAGTTGAGAAAGAGACTCAAAGACTTTGGACTCAATACCCAGGGACAAAGACCTGTAAGTTAAACCTATCTTTACATTTTAGATAAAATGGCCTCAAAACTATAATTATTGCATAACACTCTGCGCCTAAACGACTTTACTCTGATGTACAATGCCCAGTGTGACACAGATTTGTGCACATGTTCCACATATTTATTTTTGTTTTCAACAGATGATGACCAAGCGACTAAATGACTTCACTCTGATGTACAACGCCCAGTGTGACTCCGACAACCCTGTTTCTGTGGAAGCTCTGGTCAAGGAATTCAACAGAGTGGAGAAGCTAAAGACACAGCCAGCAAACCCAAGCCTCCAAGATCAGGTGACTTATCATCACTTCAAATTATAAGGGATTATTAGGCATATCTCCAGCATTTACACTGCTGAATTCTTAAGACTTCACTGAAAAGTTTACAAATATGGCCATTCATTAAAAAAGGCTTGTGATATTTTGTGAAGGAAAATATATATTTCTGAAAATATGTTGGTGTTTTATAATTTACTTATAAATAATTTAAACACTTAACCATTATTCATTCTCAAATGGGTCAAATTGAGTTATGTATGTTGTTTTTATTTTTGATTTCTCTATTTAGAGACTGAAGGTGTCTAGATCACACACTGACGAACAGATTGATAAGTCTCAGCAACAGTATTGTAAGTTCATGAAACTTCTACAGTTTTCAATATGTATTTTGAATTCAAGTTCCGTGAAGAATTCTTTCAAATTGATAGATTATGAAATGTATTTACTTTGCAGTGTCTTTTACATAATTGCTCACAATTCCAGTGATGCACTGGATATTTTTACCTCTCATAAATTATATTTTAATAAACAAAGAGTGAAAAGGGGAAGCAAAATTCTTTTAAATTTTTATCAATTTATCTCACCCTTTGAATAATTTTTGATGACTTATATCTTCCCTTTTGTTGAGTTTCATGACATTGTATTTAAAAGAAAACAATAACTTATATATAAATATATTTCAATTGCAGATATGCCTAAAATATAGATGTGTTATAATAAACAAGTAAGACTATGTTAGCCTTTATTCTATCATGTTTTCTTGCAGTGAAGACCCACGGAACCCAGTTCCAAGACCTCATCCAAAACATGAAGCAGCGCATGAAGGGCAAGTCAAAGAAATCAGCCAACAGAGCGGACAACAAGAATCAGTCAGACACTGGGTCATCTACTGATACAACCACTAGCCAGGCATCTTCTGCTCTGGATACAGGGGATGAATCTGTTGCTCATGACATCAGCTTGGATGAAGAATCTGTTGCTAAGGACATCAGTATAGTTGAAGGGTCTGTTGCTAGGGATGTTGGCTTGGATGAAGAATCTGTTGCTAGGGACAGCGATGTAGTTGAAGCACCTGCTGGTGGGGATTGGGCGAATGAGGTAGTGAGTGATGACATAACTGGACGATTGGGTGAGAACAACGCTGACGGCAGCAATAAAGTTCTCAACCGTGACCAAGGGCAAGCCAACGTAAGGACAGGTTCTGATGATGACGGTGCAGACTGTATAGCAGTGGACAACTCTGAAAATGGCAATGCCTCATCAGATGATGTGGTTGCTAGGAAGCTGAAAGTGAAAGTGAAACCTAATCACCTCAGTCTTTCTAGGAGAAACAATTGTTCCAACTCTGATGTACATGTAGTCATTCTTGAGAAAGGACAGGTTGCAACATCAAATGATGCAGATAACTTTCAGAATAGGACATTGCTAGATGTTAAGGTGCTTGGTGGAGATGCTGTTGCTATAGCAACAGGACTTGAGAACTCAGAGGAGCAGATGGATATGACGGAGGATGACATGAGTCCGGTGTTTGGGAGATGCTCCGGTCAGTCAGGTGGAAGCAGGGATGGGGAAACCAAGGCAGCTGGCCCTGGCAGGGGTGAAGAGCATCAGCGATCAAGTGTCAAGCTGGATTTTGAAGGTGAGTTTTGTGGGGGCTTATTAAGCCTCCACACACACTCACACACACTTTTTATCTATATTGGTCTGATCAGGCAATAAATATCTGAATGTTTCAAAATTGACTTTCCCCAACAGAAAATGTACTTGCCCACTATAATCACACTATAATTAAAGTGATCCATTACTTTGTGAAAATTCAACCAAAAATACTTGAAGCTTTCACACTCTTGTACCTTGTTGTTTGGCTTCTGGTGACAGAAGAATTATATGGGTTTTTTATGCCTCCGCCAACAAAGTGGCCGGAGGCATTATGTTTTCGGGTTGTCCGTCCGTCCATCCGTACGTACATACGTCCCGTTTTCGTTCTCGCAATATCTCAAGAACCGGTTGACGGATCAATTTCAAACTTGGTATGCGTGTACATATTGGGGTGACAATGATCCGATTAGATTTTGGGGTTCATGAGTTTAAAGGTCAAGGTCACAGGACTCAATATATGTTTAAAAATGCCTCGTTCTCGCGATATCTCTAGAACCGGTTGACAAATCAAATTCAAACTTGGTATGAGTGTATATATTGAGAAGACAATGATCTGAATAGATTTTGGAGTTCATGGGGTCAAAGGTCAAGGTCACAGGACCCAATATATTTGCAAAAATGCCCTGTTCTCGCGATATCTCTAGAACCGGTTGATGGATCAATTTCAAACTTGGTATAAGTGTACATATTGGGGTGACAATGATCTGAGTAGATTTTGGGGTACGTGAGATGAAAGGTCAAGGTCGCAGGACTCACTATATTCGCAAAAAAGCATCCTTCTCGCAATATCACAAGAACCGTTTGACGGATCAATTTCAAACTTGGAATCAGTTACATACACATCAGTGTGACAATGATTGGATAGATTTGGGGGGTCACAAGGTCAAAGGTCAAGGTCACATGACTCAATATGTATGCAAAAATTGCTTGTAATGGCAAAATCTCAAGAACTGAATGTCAGATTTCGTTCTAACTTGGTACCTGAATTTTTCTTGGGAGCCAATGTAACCATCAAAGTTTGGGGTCTATGGTCAATGTCACAGAACTCAAAATATGAAAAAATAAATAAATTTCAGTGCACGTTATTTAGGGGTTGATATTAAAAATCGCGTCATAGCGGAGGCATAATTTTCGACTGCGCGCAGTCGAAGATCCATCTAGTTAATTTTTCAAATGTGTCTCTAATTATGTAGATATTTAAGATTGAATTTTAAAGCGGCTGTAGACGCTTTTGACCGTAGTCAATAGTATCCAAATTTGGATACTTCACGCGAACGATCTGGATAAAATCAGGTATTGATATACTCTTTTTTTTTCACTAGGTAAACAGTATTCCTTTTCTATTCAAATCTCATATCATTCTCAAGAATCTTCCAATGATATTGGTATATGATAAAAGTCTCAAATATCACTTTTGAGAAAAATATAAAGTTAATGGTAACTTTAACTTTGTGGTAATTTTCTGTTGTTCGATTGTGTTGCTTAAGTCAGACCAGAAGGAAACTGGTGCTTCCCTTTACACCAGAGTTTGTACCACCCCCCACCAAACCTTCTCTCGTATTTGGTACCCGTAGCGTAGGGATGTAAAGAATAATAATGAAATAAAACTAATTCACTTTGAGGTTAATTTTCTTTTGTTTGATTATTTCATTACACAGGTCACAAGTCTTCAGACCAGAAGGAAATGGCTGCTTCCCTCGCACCAGAGTTTGTACCACCCCCACCCAACCTCCTCCTGCTGAACGAGGTAGACACAATTTCAGAAGGCAGCAGTCTTGCTACTCTAGAGGTAATGAAGAGTTGTTTTTTTTACTTCAAATTACCTTGAACATATGACTGGTATGTGTTGATATCATGATAAGGCTCCTCCCCTCATGTTCACTTTACGTTCACTACCAGTCCTGTAGCAGAGAACAATTCCGTCATATTATGGGGATGGCGAGGTGTCATCACATTTGTACTTCAGAGTGTTTGGAGTGTATGTGATAGATGTGCAATCAGAAACTCCCATTTATCCTCTGTCAACTGGATATGATTAACTACAAAGTTTACTCTATTTTCTTAATAAAAACTTGAAAGAGAAACTTTTCAATCTAATTTATCTAGTCGGTTTCCCTTGAGATCATGATTTTAAAAAATAAAAATTTAATATCGAAAATATTTAGGCCTACTAGTTAAGAGGAGCTTGCACTTATTGCTTTCCATTGTTATTGAAAGAGGGTTAGGAATTGATGTAGTGAATGCATATTAGTACACTAGTCCATTTGTATTGAAAGAGGGTTAGGAATTGATGTAGTGAATGCATTCTAGTACACTAGTTCATTGTTATTGAAAGAGGGTTAGGAATTGATGTAGTGAATGCATTCTAGTACACTAGTTCATTGTTATTGAAAGAGGGTTAGGAATTGATGTAGTGAATGCATTCTAGTACACTAGTTCATTGTTATTGAAAGAGGGTTAGGAGTTGATGTAGTGAATGCATATTAGTACACTAGTCCATTTTTATTGAAAGAGGGTTAGGAATTGATGTAGTGAATGCATTCTAGTACACTAGTTCATTGTTATTGAAAGAGGGTTAGGAATTGATGTAGTGAATGCATTCTAGTACACTAGTTCATTGTTATTGAAAGAGGGTTAGGAATTGATGTAGTGAATGCATTCTAGTACACTAGTTCATTGTTATTGAAAGAGGGTTAGGAATTGATGTAGTGAATGCATTCTAGTACACTAGTTCATTGTTATTGAAAGAGGGTTAGGAATTGATGTAGTGAATGCATTCTAGTACACTAGTTCATTGTTATTGAAAGAGGGTTAGGGATTGATGTAGTGAATGCATACTAGTACACTAGTTCAGGGTTAGGAATTGATGTAGTGAATGCATACTAGTACACTAGTTCAGTTACTAATTCAACATTATTTTCTGTCAGCCTTGGTCAAATTGAAATAAGATTGAAATAATCTTTCACTTATTTCCCTGTCTTATTTCTTTGTTTTAGACGCTGAGTGAGGCATCTGGTAGCCTAGGTAACATGCCATCGCCCCCTGATGTCACCTGCATACCCGAGAGGTAGGCATTGGGGAGTATTCATTGTTATTTTTTAATTTCTTTTTCGGCAGGTATATTATAATTAAATGATTGTACTTTTGCCTTGTGTATTGAAAACATGCACTGAGCAACATACAACCATTGTAGTATTCATTCTGTTATCAATCACACTTATTCAGTTATGGTTGTAATTGCTGTAAATCCAGATTTGCATGATTTAGAATGCCTTGAAGTTGGAGTTATTAATCTGTGGCTATTCCCCAGATATCAAGATTTTTAGAAAGCATTTTGTGATTGGCAGTATATTGTATGGTTATTGAGCAGTCCAGAAAAAACACCTTTTAGCAGTGATTTTCAGTAGTAATCGTCCGATTGAATCGATGCTAAAATCAATTTGAGTGTTTAGTGAAATATCCCCCTAGGCTGATATTCCATAAAACAAATGTATACGGTAAGCAAGTATTCTAAACAATTTTGCAAAATTGCTTACAAACTAAGAAAAAATATTGTCTGTAAGCAAATTTTCTTAAATTCAGTACATACAATCAGCAACAAATTTGCTTTAATAGACAGTTTGTTTAATTAAAGCAAATTTGTGTAAATTAGGTTTCAGCAAATTTGCTTAAACAAGCTTTGGTATTCCGTGAACAATTTGGCATATATGTATTTTTGCTTGCTTACCGTATATCTCTTGGAGCTTGAGAGAGTTCAGTTGATGTTGTCTGCATACATTTATGTGTTTCTGTAGTAAAGATATCAATGATAATGCCCATTCTATAGACATCCCCGAGCATCATCATCAAGAGGAGGAGAATTCTCATAAACTCCCCTGTCCACCCAATTGAGGAATATATCAACCATGAAATAGTTCAAGGTACTGTTAATTGCCTCTTTTTCTCGCTTGCGCTTTCATTCGTGATAGATTCTCATTCAACGTATATAATGCATGTACAGTCAAACCTGTGTAAAGTGACCATCGAAGGGAAAAGTGGCCACTGTAGACAGGTGAACTCTATAGACAGGGGATCAAATTTAGTGGCCACTATAGGCAGGTTGGCTGCTATAGACAGGTGGCCACTAAGACAGGTTTGACTGTATTTGTTTTAATTTTGCAACGGTCTCTTAAACATATTCGTAATCGCTATAGGGCTCCATTACACAAAATAATGCATTTTACATCGCTAGCCTAAAATCCTGTAGTTAACAAACAGCATGACGTCATAGAAATTTTAAGCATTTTGTCTTAACTGCGCCTACACAAAAACTTCTATGGAATATGGGTTTAGACTTTTTAAGGGAAGTCAATTTGCTTATACAATTAAAGCCCAGCGTAGACAGAGCCGACTCGGCCCGATCCTACTGGTTTTCAGCCTGATTAACTCAGCATACGCTGCCTCAGGACTCTGGTTTTGTCAATCAACTTCCAGTCAGAGGTCATTCGATGCCGATTCAACATGTTGAATCGACTCCGACTAAGCAAAACTGACTCTAGCCTGACTGAAAACCAGTCGGATCGGGTCGAGTCGGCTCTGTCTGCGCCGGGCTTTACTTGTCCAAAACTTTCTCTTAAGTTTATTTAATACCAGTCCTGAAGTGACATTCCAACAATTTCGTCCAGCTAATACATTCTTGCAGTGTTACATTTCTTTCATCCCAGAATACCATTTGTTTTATACAAAATGAGTGTTCTTTTCCTCCTGCCATTCACATTCTCACCTTGTACATTTCATCCAACACCTGTTGGTTAATTACAAGGGGATGCATTTTTCTTGACTGTGATTTGCAGTGATCAGAATTTTCAAAATTATTTGTACCCGTTCACACGAAGAAAAAATTGCACTAGCTCAGACCTTATGCAGAACCCCATGCAAAAACTACATGCGTACATGTTTGACCGAAGCGCTTTGCATGATGGGATATATAATCACAATCTTTTTATTTTTCTGTTGACTGTTCACACACGCCGCGCGTGCGGCAAATAATCACAATTATTCTGAAAAATCGCAGAACTTAGCTCAATTTGCATTGCGATCTTCAGGCTCATCACAATTATTGTCGAAATTTTCATGTCCACACAGCAAATAATTTCGAAATTTGGATCGCGATGCAAATTTTGTAATTAGCATTGCGAGTATTTCCGCCTGTGTGAACTGGCCTTTTGTCTTTTATTTTTGAACGAATTAACAAGCATGAGTGCATTCCTGCCTTGTAATGACAGGATGTGTGTATATTTCTTTTTGGGAAAGATAAAGATCACTGCATTCTTTGCATGTACATTTCAGGTAGACCTGTCAATCATCTTGAAGAAAGATATGTCAATCAATGTTCAGGTTTAATAAGAAAGTTGTGGAAAGTTCAGTGAACCTGTCCTCCTTATATAGGGTTTGTGCCTGTAGTAAAAAGTTTCTCTGACAAATTTCCTATGCTTAACAAAAATTAATTTTCATTTCAGAATGCAAAATGTTACTTATTTTTGCCGTATGAAATTGCAATTGCATTGTTTCATGGCTTATCTCCTACCATTGAACATATTAATTTGAGTATATTATCTTTTTTTCCTAGATCAGGGAAAATTATAGGGCCCAGTCTATGCGATAAGGACTTAAAATACACAAAAAGGTCTCCATGATTTGTTAATGTTCTTTTAATATAACAATCATTTCAGAGTGCTTTTCCAGTGCTGAGAGACTTTGAATTAGACCCTAAAAAAAAAATTTTCTGACCTAGATAACGTAATGACATTTTATGGTATTTTTTAGCTCACCTGAGCCAAAGGCTCAAGTGAGCTATTGTGATCGCTTTTTGTCCGTCGTCCGTCGTCCGTCGTCCGTCGTCCGTAAACTTTTTACATTTTCATCTTCTTCTCCAGAACCAATGATCGGATTCCAACCAAACTTGGCAGGAATCATATTTAGGGGTAGAGGAACCAAAGTTGCTAAAATGGTGGGCGTGGCCCCCAGGGGGGCCCTGGGGGAGGGCACCAAATGTAAAAAATATGTAAATTTTAAACATCTTCTTCTCAAGATCCAGAAGTATGACAGACCTGATATTTCATATTTAGATGCCTCTATTGATGAAGAATGAAAGTTGTTCACAAGATTTTTGTGGGTGGTCCCATAAGGGCCCTGTGGGCGTAACAGTTTTTTTGGGGGCCCTACCATAGGAAATATACATTTTCATCTTCTTCTCCAGAATCAATGATTAGATTCCAACCAAACATGGCAGGAATCATCTTTAGGGGTAGAGGAACCAAAGTTGCTAAAATGGTGGGCGTGGCCCCCAGGGGGGCCCTGGAGGAGAGCACCAAGTGTAAAAAATATGTAAATTTTAAACATCTTCTTCTCAAGATCCAGAAGTATGACAGACCTGATATTTCATATGTAGATGCCTCTATTGATGAAGAATGAAAGTTGTTCACAAGATTTTTGTGGGTGGCCCCACAAGGGCCCTGTGGGCGTAACAGTTTTTTTTGGGGCCCTACCATAGGAAATATACATTTTCATCTTCTTCTCCAGAACCAATGATTAGATTCCAACCAAACATGGCAGGAATCATCCTTAGGGGTAGAGGAATCGAAGTTGCTAAAATGGTGGGCGTGGCCCTCAGGGGGGCCCTGGGGGAGGGCACCAAGTGTAAAAAATATGTTAATTTTAAATATCTTCTTCTCAAGATCCAGAAGTATGACAGACCTGATATTTCATATTTAGATGCCTCTATTGATGAAGAATGAAAGTTGTTCACAAGATTTTTGTGGGTGGCCCCATAAGGGTCCTGTGGGCGTAACAGTTTTTTGGGGGGTCCTACCATAGGAAATATACATTTTCATCTTCTTCTCCAGAATCAATGATTAGATTCCAACCAAACATGGCAGGAATCATCTTTAGGGGTAGAGGAACCAAAGTTGCTAAAATGGTGGGCGTGGCCCCCAGGGGGGCCCTGGAGGAGGGCACCAAGTGTAAAAAATATGTAAATTTTAAACATCTTCTTCTCAAGATCCAGAAGTATGACAGACCTGATATTTCATATGTAGATGCCTCTATTGATGAAGAATGAAAGTTGTTCACAAGATGTTTTTGGGTGGCCCCATAAGGGCCCTGATCAAATGATCAAATCATACCGAACCTAGCTGTAATCCCATCAAGGACGAGAGCTATTTTAAGGCACAATTGATCATTGTTTTCCTCTACAAATTGGCAACTCCTAAATTTCATCGACGGATCAATGGCATAAAAATAGGTGGAAAATATTAAGTAATAACCATTTAAGACAAATATAGTGACTTTGCCGCAAAGATGCCAATTTGAACACAAATATATCTGTTTCACAAATACATGTATCACAATGTGTTGCCAATTTGAGGATTTTTTCTAAATTATAGTTATTTACACAATAATAAAAATCATTAAAACATAACTAAAGCAGGTAGAGTAACAAAATAGGGCTCTAAAAATAAAGGAATTTATGCTCTTTCTTCCTGTACACCTCACATAACTAGTCTTATTCTTACCTAGCTGCATGGGACCCAAGAATGGCTCGTAGGAAATGTGAAATGAATTTCAAATATTTTCTTCTCCACATCAACAAGTATTACAATCTGGACATTTTGTAACATGTAGGTATCTATATACCCTAAATCTCCGTGTATAAGGCGCACTTTTTTCTGTCGGAAACAAATAGAAAAAGTTGGGGGTGCGCCTTATACACAGGTACAGCAAAAAAAAAAAATATATAAGATAGGTAAAAAATAGGTAAAAAATTCAAGTTTATTAAGCAAATTACTAATGAATATTCATACATTCATGAGCAGCAGTACTCATTATATATGCAATTATCTAATAATTAACAATTTGTTATAAATTTTTCTCATAATTGAAGATCTTTGTAAGTAAGTGTCCCAAAACAAAATTTCTTTTTTTTAGAAAGTAGGGGGTGCGCCTTATACACGAGTGCGCCGTACACACGGAGATTTACGGTAAATGACAATGCAAGTTGTCATATCGCAGAATGGCCCCATAGGGTCCCTATGTGAGTGGGGTTAATATGCTGAAGTGGTCAGTGGCTGGTGAAATGTGTTAAGCTTTGTCTTATATGTGTGTCTGTCTTTTTTTATGATTCACCCAAACATTATGGTAAATCATAATGTTAGGTACAGGGGATCAAAAGTTATTGATTAAATAGTACATCACATTATAGATTTTGGCATGATTTCAACTGATTTCATATCTTCTGAGGGTGCCAGAGAGAACATGCGCCAGATGTGAATTGATTGACCTCAGGTGAGCGTCGTGCCCCCCTGGGGCTCTTGTTTTCTTTCTCACTCGTCTTTGCTGAGGAAGTCCCCAACCTTTAGAGGCTTTAGCCTGAAATGTCCACTATTGATGATGGGAGTTATGATATTGATAAATGTATGGTCTTTTGCAATTTGCACTTTAGTTAATCATTCCCATTTGTGGGCCTGCTGAAGTCGGTACCACAAACACAAAGCTTGAACGAGAGAAACACAAACTGAGAGTT
The DNA here is from genome assembly GCA_037951105.1 of Echinarachnius parma. Lineage (NCBI taxonomy): Eukaryota > Metazoa > Echinodermata > Echinoidea > Clypeasteroida > Echinarachniidae > Echinarachnius > Echinarachnius parma. The sequence continues at coordinate 74,768 of JBAMJV010003621.1, read as the reverse complement.
TCTACTAACTTTTGTCTTGACTCGATAAATGATTGTCATCTTCACCTGTTCAGGACTTATTTGATTTTGCTATAACTTGTAATCTCCATAGACCCCAGCCCGAGTATTTTCGTGACCCATTCTGAAGGGGTTAAAGTTAATAAATGGTCATTTTGCGCTTTCTTTTGTTATTCCCAGTCCTGGGCCTGCTGAAGTAGTGTTATCTTTTCATGTAAAGTTATAATTTTTTTTAAATATTGTATTCATTTTTTCCCTCCCAGTCCTGGGCATGCTGCAGGTTTCCACTGATGAATATAGGATTGATTCTTTTCATGTAAAAAGTGATGATTTTTGTTTCATTTCATTTATTTTCTGCCAGTCCTGGGCCTGCTGATGTAGTCACCAAACCCAAGAGGCTCGGCAGAAGGAAACGCAAGCCTGAGGTTTACACCGATGATGATGGCAGCGGGGAGGCACGGGTAACCAGATCTAGAAAGAGGGGAAAGACTTCCACTACATGAGGCCGACTCAAGACACCAACCTTTTCTGGTTAGAATGGGTAGAGAATCAACATAAACTGCTGGACTGCTATTCATCTCAATACTTGAGTAAAAGAAATGCAAGATTTTTACTGAAAGGGATGCCTGTAAAGTGTCTAACTCCACGAAAATTACCTGGAGCTTCCTCGTTTCTCTTCTACCGTGTTGTTTAGCTCATGGTAAGAGAATAAAATAGGGTTAGATTTTTTCAAATGCCCCTTTAGTATGACGATTTCTATTATTCAGCTCAAGAGCGTTAATGAACGGTCATAAACCTCATAAATGTCATACAGTAATTCGTTGTAAAAGCCGACGCATATTTTCACTTTTTTAACCAGGAAAGCAGTGTTCTTTTTCAATGAAACTTTCACACATCATTTGGACATATCTTACAATGATTTTGGTACAGGATTGAAGTCTCAAATGTCATTTTGGGCAATATCTGACACTTTACAGGTGCACCTTTAATTTTGGGCTGAAGTACATTTCTTAGCCAAATGGGGATTTGAATAATCATTTTACAGTTTTACAAGTTCTTATTCTACATTGTACTCTTGACACCGTTTTCTGTGAGGGTCTATATAGTACAAGATGATTACTTTACTCAGCCTGGCTAGTTGCTGATTGATTTTTTGATACAAAAAGTGAAGTTTTGAAATGAATACAAGCACAGCTCTGTATCACCACCAAAGACAAACTCAGGCATCAAAAATGCAAATAAGCTGTGATTTGATTATGTCGGTGCTATTCAGTGTTTGATTAATGTTGCCCTAATTGATACGAAAATGGAAACCTGTGCTCCTTCCTTTATCAAGATTCAAGGAAATCAGCATAATTGTGATACAGTGGAACCTCGTTATAATGAGGACCTTGGGACCATGAAAATGTTGTAATTTTTAAAAAATAATTAAAAAGAGGTTCGACTGGTAGAATTAACTTGTTTTAAGAGAGTTTTGTTTATGTCCACATAAATTATTCTACGGGTCCTGTATGATTGGTGCATGCTTTAATAATTGATTTGCAGGAAAATATGATTGTAAGATTCGTTTACACTGTACTAAATATGAAAGAGCAGGATTAAGTATTTGCTGCATGTTTTTTTGTATTAATTGTCTATTAAATAATTGTGTCTTGTATAAAACCAAAGCAACATAGGTGTGTGTAATGTTTGGTTGTATTTTAAATCATAGATGCATTCGTGATATGAATCAGTATGCATTGTGCATTTGTCTCTACGTGCCTTTATGAATAAAAGACGATCCAAAGACCTGGGCCCTGTTTCATTCAACGTTTCCAATTGTTGTAAATGTCCAATCATTGTAACTCCTATGTCAACAGCCAATCAGCATGGAGCATTGTAGCTGTTACCATAGTAGATACAATAATTGGACAGCAATCAGAAAAGTTTTGTGAAACGGAGCCCTGAATGCAAGTTTCTTCTGTGAAGCATTCTTCAGAAATATTCTGTAAAACAGGCGTATTTGTACGCAATTTTGCCAAATTAATGTACATACAAATTATGATATAGTACATGATCGACAACACAAAGTAAACCAATCAAATTATAAGACTTTGTCAGAGAATATTGTTATGTGTTTGTGTTTTATAGGATTAAAGGGGACCACTTTTGCAAAGGGTAGAGTAATTCATAAATAATGCAATTAATTATCACCACTTACGGAACCATTACGGCCTCATGGTTCTGTACTCGCCAAACGTCTGCGAGTGTGCCAATTCTATTCACGCGTCCATTTGGAGATGATAGAATCACGGACGATGCGTTCGTCCTAGACAAAAGGTAGTCTTCGTTTACAGACCCGTGAGGCGTGACACATGTTGTAGTATGGTGGTATGCATTTTCCAATTATATAATTTTTCTGGAAACACATTTTTCAGAACCTTTTTGGTGGAATGGACTACCTACAAAAAATGTTACCTTGTTATAAGAATATTATTTAGGAGTGGTGGTACCCTTTAATTTCAATTGAAAGTATCTTTTGAAGTTGGTTATAAGATTCCATGCAAGTGCCTATATGATTACCAGCCTGAATAGGTAGGTATAAATCTCTTGTAACATTGTTTATGTATGATGCATTTTTATGACAAAAACAAGACGATCAGTAGTCATAATTAGTTAACATTCAAGTTTCATACAAAGTTATTCCTTTTATTTACAAGATATGTACAACAAAAGTAGATAAATTATACAGGAGTAAGCATTATCAATAAGGCTGAGTCGGTTCGGTCGATCACCGTTTCAATCGGGACCCGGTTTCGTTAAAAAAGAAATTAAGATTATCACAATAATGTAGCGGAATTCAAATAAAAACGGGGCAATTGATATCATTTACTTTAAAGAGTGGTTATTTTCGAGAAATTCTTGGTTCTTTACTTCGTTTGACAGTCAGAAATTGAACAGGAAGCGCAAAATTGCTAGTCAATGTGCGGATGTGCACACAATGTTAGTCCGATACTCCAGGGGAGTTGTCTGATGGATCTTTGTATGATCCAGCTGATAAGCCAGTGCATTCAAAAAGTAGCTCAAAATACGTTTTTTGGTCATTTGCACCATTTAAAAATGTTTTGATATTCTACTTACATGATTTCATGGCGTTTGATAGCTGAACAGAAACAAAAATGAGCCCCAAAACAATGAAAACAATTACGCAAAATATCGATAAAAAACGACTACATCGCTCCTATTCGCTCGTATACTTTGTGTGCAAACGATGAATTAACATAGTTCCACCGGCCGGCGGATGAATCTCGCGTAAGAAAAAAAGACCCGTAACTTGCACGCAAAGTATACGAGCGATATGCATGAAACAGCGGCCCGAAAACTTGCTGCATGCTGTTATATCATTTTATCATGTAAGTAGACTACCAAAATGGTGTTGATTGCGAAAAGGCTAATTTATAGCCACTTTTTGAGGGCAGTGGCTCACAGTCACAAGCGATCGTTTCCCCCCGACTAGCGGGCTAAGTTTCTGTGAACCGCGTTGCGATGGGCAATGGTGAACAAACGATCGATTTATAGGTCCAATTTACTTCGAAAAAAAATACTTTTCATGCGAAACTGAGTTCATTCAATCCATAAAAGCCTCAGTATTTATAATGTTATTTGTATATAAAAAGAGCAATATAAGCCCCAAACAGTGCATTTTTGCCGATGCGTGCACGATTGCGTGATTTTACCGGTCCAAGTTTCGACGGTAAAAATTTATCGGGATACCGGTTCCCGACCGGTAAAAGTTTATCGGGACCCGGTTCCGACAATTACCGACATGACTCAGCCTTAATTATCAAACATGATCATTGTAAATTGTTATTGAGCTATGAAAAGGAGTGATATCCAAATGGGAATCGTAAAGGTTGTTTTTATAATAAAATGGCTATAAACACAACATCCCAAGAACGGAACTAGAAGTTCATTGAAGGACATGAAAATGAATCACCTCTTTACAAGAAACGAGTTCATTAATACAATGTAAAACAAGTATTTAAGATTGTGATGTCTTCCGAAAAATATTTTATGAAGTAATAAATTTACTACATTTACATGCAATATAAATCTGTGTCATATGTATTTGTCTTCAATATGTGTTGAAGTGTACACATAAGCAAATATTCTACAAGAAAATAGAAGAAATACAATTAGCAGAACATGCCACAATGTATTACAGTGGAACCTCTTTAAGTGAGGTCTGTTATAACAAGATATCTTAAAGGCATATATGCGTGGGTTATAAAGGGTAGTCAGCAAATTCCAACTCGACTCCACCGTAATCTCTCGAGGTAAACTCACGATATGTGTTGGATCGATCGAAGAGCGGTGCTTCGAAATATCTGAACACGGGCCTTCTTATGAAATTGCATGCAGCAAGAATTTCTCACGCTGTCACCTAAGACATCAAACAGCGGCGCTTTGAAGTATTTGCGGTTAAGCGTGTTACGTGATATTTTCGCTCGTAAACATCTCTGATGGATCTCCATTCGACTAGTACAAACATTCCGAACGCGACTATTTTGTATGCATTTTTTACTCGGGTATTCGGAAGCCGGGACAGTTTGCGATCGCTACTTATAACTGAGCCAATGGGGATTACGTACCGTGCGTAAAAGTGCGCAAAATGGATCCACGCGTCTAATAACCCACGCATATATGCCTTTAAATAAAGAGGTAATTTCAATGGGACAAACATGCTCATTATAATGAGGTTTCACTGTACAGGTTTTGTATAGTTGTGATACTACTGTAATCTCCTGTCTATATTCATTGAGCCCCTCTGTTTTTGTTTTACCTAATCTACATGATGATTACTGAACCGACAGTTCAGCCTCTAGTTAAAAAGTTGAGTCAAAGATGCACAGTGTTGAGTTGTGTACTGACCTGTACTAGATAATTTGCACATGATTTTGAACAACCGATTCAATTACCACGTGTGCTTTTCCACATGTTCTTGTAGTCGCGCAACTATACAGCCCTTTTAATACAGTTTAAATGTTTGTGAACGGATATAGCAAAACCCGGCACTTGTCGGCATAAATCAAAACAAAAATTTTTCAAAAACAGCAGAAAACTTTTGACAAAGATATAATTGTTTCAATTTTACTATATATTTTGCTATATCCGGTCAAATTTATTATTTCATTAAAACAATTTTAATGAAAGTATCTACATGTGGTGACACCACCATGGCACTTCTTCAATGTGCAGTAGTATTTAAATGCTCTTCATTATTTCCTTCATGATTGGACTGAAAAAGCTTAATTCGAATACTCAGTTCTGTATAATGGATCTGCTATCATCGGTTGAGTTGAAAGATGCCCGACAATACAGAAACAAATTTAGTCTGCTTTTTTCATCAGATTTCTTTTTCTTTAGAAATCCTGCAAGCCATGGCCCATTTCTTCAACATTGCACTGAAGCATTTGATTTATGAGAGTCACTCTCACTGCTTCTTTCGTGGGCTATTTAAGGGGCAAAACGCCCTCCTGATCGCCAGTTAATTTTTATTTGAATGCTTCCACTATCATGCACAAGTTTGTTCACATGAATTGATAAATACAAGCATTTTCGGGATCAAACTTGAACGTGTTATTAACCCTAAAAAGACTGGGCTATTTTGAACAGGCATCAACTATTTCACCGCCAAGCATCTCAAAGCAACTTTATTCCATTAAACTCCATGGTCTTAGATGGGTCCGTAGGATAGTGTCTCTGGCACAGGGTCATCAACCTCTTCAAGGCCTGCAACAAACAAGAAACAGAACCATGACAATGACTTTAATAAATACTATTTAATTATAACAGTATAGGGGGTGTTGCATTAATAGTCGCGAACAATCGCAAAGTTGTGATTAAACACAAGACAGATCTAGATTTCAATAAAGCATATTCCTTTATATACAGTAGACTCTCATTATAAGAAACCCCTGAAGACAAATGAAATAACTTTTTATATCATCTGACTTGAAAGTAAAATACGCGTCATTGATTGGCTAAACACAGTCGCGTGATTGCCATGATAATGTTATATATCACGCATGGCGCGCGCTGCAAAAGAGATCGTATTATGACGTCACAATGAGAATCAAAGGTATGTTGTTTTTGACTGATTTCAGTTTCAATGCATGTATTTGTATAGAGCCCCAGTTTTAGCCAGATGATATAACAGTTGTTCACTTTGTTGTCGGGGAAAATCATGGAATGTTCCCTCTGGATTTAAAATGCTATTTCGTGAAGAAAATAAGTCCCTCAACTACATCTCAGGACTTATAATCTTCCCTCAATAGCATTTAAAATCCCTCGGATTGGAACATTCCGTGATATTCCCTCCACCACCAGTTAACAACTGTATAATGACAAATGCTCTAATATCAGAATAACTGAAAAATGACCTGCATCATTGATTCTTGACTCGCTGGTTACCGTCAAGTTTATGTAATCAGGCATGTTTGTGCATAGGTGCGAGACTCGCACAACTCTTTGGCGTATGTAAGCTACCGTGGCAGTGCATATATCATGACGCCTCCTTGTGAGCTTAAACATCAAATTTTTGTTACGCGACAACACGGGGGTGTTTCACAAAGATCCTAATTTAAAGGGGACCACCAGACAAAAAACAACACATAATTATATGTTTTGGTATCGTTTTGTGATATCAAATAGATATCCAACATTTTGCAAAGGGTTGTATAAATTCATAAACAAAGCAATAAATTACCACCACTTACGGAACCACTATTATTTCCTGGTTCCGTATGGGCCAAACATTTGCGAGTGCGCCAATGCTATTCACTCGTACGTTTGGAGACAATAGAATCCCGGACGATTCGTTCGCTATGTAATAGTAGTCTTTGTGCATACAGACATATGAACGCATGCTTTAGAATGGTGATGCGTTTTCCAATTTTTTTTTTTTTTTCTGGAAACATATTTTTGTGAACTTGTTAATAGAATGGACTACTAAAGATGTTACCTTTCATTTATAAGAATAATATTTTGGGGCGGTGGTACCCTTTAAACTGAACTCTAAGTTAGACAAAATATGGAAAGCCATTAGATGTTGATTCAAATCATTAATATTTTCTATTATCAAGGAGATTTCATGTTCTTGATGCAACATTTATGAAAAGTCTAAAATTTGTGCTTTGTTGCTTTTGAATATATTGTATTCCAAGGCTAAAATGGCTTTCCATTATAGTTAGGTACAAATTAGAAATAAGTTCAACTTAGAATCTTTGTGAAACACCCCCACAGTCTCTTTCAAAATCAGTCTTTATTATTCAGTGTTCATTAGAACCAGTCTACTGTAGTATAGACATTGGATGACGATAATCATTCCAAGAATTTCAAGGCTGACACTCCAGGACGGATCCGTACATTTGTGTCTGTGGCACAATATCATCAGCCGTTTCAAAGCCTGTACTTGAGAAACAAGAACTTATGAACAATTAGTTTATTACACACTAATATTAACCCGTTAAGGACTAGTCACAGAAATAGATGGGCTGGGTAAAATGACAGGTTCACTAATGAATTGTATGAATCTTATACAAATACATACATTTTCACAGAATGAAATTCATTTGTTAAAAAAAAACAGTTCCCCTGAAGAAATTGTGGTGGTTAATACCAATTGGTGGCAGTCTTTGGAATCAAATACAGGGCTTATGCTGAACCTTTATCAAAATCTCAAATGGCCTGTACAATAGCGTCGATTTTAAAATACAAGGTATACATTGGTCAATATTAGAAATTGTTTTTGCTGGCTTTTGCTTGGGATTAAGCTCATAATTGTTACCAACTCTCTTGAACTTAGTGATGTTATGATTAGCAAAAATCAAGCAAAACAATTTCTTCTTTCTATGCATACAGCCCAAAGTCTGTCATAAATGATAATTCGTACTAGTCTGCAGCCATTTCTATATGCCATTGGAAAGTATTTATTTTGAGCCCTGAAATAGTCCTGAACGGGTTAATAGTTTCAACATATATATCACCTAATAGCAATGATTTGAGTTCTCTGACAAGAACGCTTAGCATCTCAACGCAAGTCTTCTCTTTTGAAATCCACACTCTTGGAAGGGGCTGTTGGGTAGCTTTTCTGGCACAATGTCATCAGTCGCTTCAACGCCTAAAGGAAGACAAAAACATATCTACAGGTTTGAAGAATTGGTATGAGCAAAATCATAAAAATAATGTTACAAGACTGAGTGTATTTATACAATGCATTGTAAATGTAATAGTGGCTGGTAAAACACAACTGGAGACAAATATAACTACTTACACAAAGTCTGAAGTCTCTCCTGGTGTTTTAGTGGGATTTTTAGAGGAGTGGTTGTGAATGCATGATGAAGAATTCAAAAATTCATGAAAACCAAAATGTCAACAAGAAACTAAAAAACACAATCAAATTAAAGAAATAATGATTTGACATTTTCAAATTTGATGAATACTTACTTGGATGTATTTTCTTTGGGTTTCATCATTGAGTACATCTGTAATGTGCTTGGGTCAAGGAAAAAGGTGATTTTGTATTATATTTCCCAACAATTTGCATAAAATTACCCTGGAAAATAGTCAAAGATCAAAGCTAGGCATTTTTTGTCATAGTGCTTGTTTACTGCTGGATGGCATGAAACATAGCCCTACTTAAAGTGTAAACAGTAGGTTCATCCTGCAAAACTTCCTGTATGACTGTCTTTCCGATTTCAGGCAGTTTTTAACATGATTTACATGACTGTTTGGGCAAACGATTAATAATTTATTAAAAGAATACTCATAACAATGCTTCTATAAAAAAAAATAGTATTGCTTGAAGTAAACTCAACACGCTCACACCGTGTGATGTGGTAATGAATGCATGCCTTGTAATCTCATGGCACATTATCTACTTTAATTCAAAGCAATACTGGGGATGAACAAATAATTTAGGAACAAAATCAATAACAGTTCTTAGAATTTACATTTTGTTCTACTATGATATCTCTTTCTTTCTCTAGGCTCATTGTCCTCTAAGAATGTTGGGCCTCAAGATATGCCACAACTTTCTATTTCTCACACTCCTATAAAGAAAAAAAGAAGAAAAATACCATGTCCAATAATACCACAATACTTTGCATAAATGTAAGTCTTGGTTCAAGAAATTCAAATTTTTCTACAATATAACCCTACAAAAACATTTGAAAAGGATACGAGCTACATTCTTGGAGAAGATCTTTTCTCTGCCAGTACGGACGTGAATACCGACCATGGTCACACCAATGGGCCAGGGGGCATTGCCTATGGCCATCTGAAGATAGGCATCGCTAGCCTGCAGGAAAGATCAGAATCAATACAGGTATAAAAGTTTTCTTAGCAATTGACTGGTTGCCATCAACTTCATTAATTAAAAGAGTGGCGCATATAGGTCATGTGTCTACTATAAGTTGTGACATACTACAACAGATGCTCAAGTAAACTCAACTCTTCATTTTGAGAGAGATCTTTGAATCAGGTATAAATTTCTTTTACCTTGCTGCCAACAAGATACATGTATTCCAGTCTTTATAAACATCATACACTAATGGCACACCAGTAGGAAATGGGGAAGGCCCAATGCCAGAAAGACAAAAATTGGGCTTTGTGCCACCTGAATTTCATTGATTACAAATTTAACTGGGCATCCAATTATGACAAAATATGTATTGTTTTGTCTGTATTCAATGGCCATCTATTTCTGGCTTAGGGCCACTAGTAGAATTTACATTCTAGAATTGGGTAAGAAAACATTTTGTAAGAGTAAAACGAACCTTGACATACTCTCTCTGAAGCATGAACTGCACAATCTGAGACAGACTGTCAAGGATATCACTCGACATTGCCTGTAGAAAAAATAAAGAATAAGAACAAAACCAGAACATTATATATTTATTTTTCTTAGTAAATTCAAGGGTATAGCTAATTAAAAATAGCATACACATAAAAATAGTCCACAACAAAAGATGATACAGCACATATTTCTAAGGCAAGAGTTGCACAATCTGAGACTGTCAAGAATAATGTCCAACAAAGACTGCCCCCCCCCCAAAAAAAAAAAAAAAAATCACAAATTAACTATTTTAATGGTATAGGATAAACAGGTTCCTTTTAATTTTGTTGGTATGAAAAACAGAAAACTCTAGTCAAGGTCAATTATATACCCAAATTAATTTTGTCACAAGTTAATTGTCTTAAGTTTAAATGCCCGCATGTGTAGCTACTTTCTTTTTAAATTTCCTGACTGTAGCTAGCGCTCTGTAATCTCCCTTTCGAATAGTTTCCTACAAACAAATTTCATGTATAGCATACTGAAACTCATGCCAGTCAAAGTCAGTTACATAACCAAATTTCGTATTTACCTTCTTTTTCAATTTCCTAAAGAGTGGTTTGAGGTATGCCGACGTCTGACTGTAGGTAGCACTCTGTAATCTCCCTTTTGTGCTTCGCTTCAGATCCTCTGGCCTGCGGTTCAACTCCTGGGCCCATTCCCTCAGCAAAAACTGCAGACATAATCAATCAAACCACATTCAAGGGTTATTTGGTTTATTCATAAATATCAATATATCATTACCGTATTTGTCGGTGTATTAACCGCATGGTTTTCCCGACGGAATTACCGACGAAAAGGGGGGTGCGGTTTATACACGGAGATAGGAAAAATTGCATGAAAAAAAAAAAATTTTGATAGTAAAATTCTTGATTTTTAGATGGTCAAAATGTGCCGAGGATAAGTAAAAAACATAATTCTTTTCCAGAGAGTTTTGGTCTATGAAATATAATTCAATTTACTGAAGTCTCTGAAGCACATAAAGGAAATTATGAGCCCCTTCCCCGGATTTTGTTGAGTAATTGAGTTTACCAGAAAATACAACACGGAACACTATACATGGGACTGTAATAAATTCTAGCAGAAAAACGAAGACAAAAACAACAAAACTTAATTAAAACGGAGATAAAAAAACTGTACCTTGATATGTTATTCCTTCTTACAAGTTCAGATTTGGTTAAATCTACCCTTGAAAATTGTTTTCAAGGGTTGAAAATTGTTTTTGGAGATGAAAAATTGCGATCGTATTAAACTTGCAAGTGCAGGTTTGATTTGACTGAAATTAGCAATCAATCATGATAGGATTGGCTAATTTCAGTCTTGACTTAAGTTAGCCAATCCTATCGTGATTGATTGCTAATTTCAGTCAAATCAAACCTGCACAGTACCAGCACTTGCAAGTTTAATACGATCGCAATTTTTCATCTCCAAAAACAATTTTCAACCCTTGAAAACAATTTTCAAGGGTAGATTTAACCAAATCTGAACTTGTAAGAAGGAATAACATATCAAGGTACAGTTTTTTTATCTCCGTTTTAATTAATTTTTGTTGTTTTGTCTTCGTTTTTCTGCTAGAATTTACTACAGTCCCATGTATAGTGTTCCGTGTTGTATTTTCTGGTAAACTCAATTACTCAACAAAATCCGGGGAAGGGGCTCATAATTTCCTTTATGTGCTTCAGAGACTTCAGTAAATTGAATTATATTTCATAGACCAAAACTCTCTGAAAAAGAATTATGTTTTTTACTTTTTGACCATCTAAAAATCAAGAATTTTACAATCAAAATTTTTTTTTTTTTCATGGAAAACCCCAAAAGTTAGGGATGCGGTTAATACACCGGAGCGGGTAATACACCGACAAATACGGTAATCAATTAACAAGTAATGTATAAGGAATAATGCTTTTGGAAATGCCTCTTTTGTACTTCCATTCACTAAGCAATAACTGAAGACATACCGTATTTGTTGGTGTATTAACCGCTCCGGTGTATTAACCGCACCCCTAAAAAAAATTTTTTTTTTTTAAATTAATAAAAAAAAGTGCGGTTAATACGGTCGTGTATTAACCGCACCCCTTTTTTTTTTTTTTTTTTTTTGAAAAAAGGTGCGGTTAATACACCAGCAAATACGGTAACAGATCTCATGGCGATAGAGATGATTTTATTGGCATGAACTATATCGTGTCGATAATTTTCTACACAACTATATTCAACCAAACACAAGGGCCACCAGAGAAATCAATTTATAAACTATAAAGCCAGGGCTTTTCAAGACCTGTCCACCATCAAGGACTGGAATCAACTGCAAACCCCAATAGAAAACACTAAACAAGCCATCAATTGGAGATCTTTATTGACTAAACTAAAAACAGTATCAGTACTAGATGTCACATCATGTCCTCATTTTGTTTTAATGCAATTTCAATATAAGTGTCTTATTTGTTTTAAGTTTGTAACTCAAGTAATAAAAGAACATTTGATACCAAATTATTTATACCAACATGTAGATAAACCAGGACAACTTTATTGTCCACCTCCTCATCTCCCTTACCCATTCCCTGTGACATCTGCAAGATGGTGTTGATTGTGTTGCTGTCGTCTTTGTACATGATGTCATAGCTTCATTTTTCAAAAAGTTTGTTAAGCTTGTAAGCAAAGAAAACAAAGAACTTTGTATACCCGATTTTTTGTTAACACACCTGTAGATAAACCAGGACAACTTTGTTGTCCACCTGCTCATCTCCCTTGCCCATTCCCTGTGACATCTGCAAGATGGTGTCGATGGTGTTGCCGTCGTCTTCGTACCTGATGTCGTAGGCGCTGCTCGGGACATCCTCTCCCTGGGCCTTCACCAGTTCTTCCAGGTACTGCTGGTCGACCTTGTCCATGGCTTCCTTGAAGTCATTCCTAAAACCCTGCAAAAAGTAACATTTGTGATAAACATTATCAATAACACTATGATCGAGTGGTACAACTTGTTCCAAAAGCAAAAAACACGTAATGATCATCAATATTCCTAAATGTACAACATACTTAAATCAGTGGTGTAGGAGCATGGTAGGCATGTGCACCCCCCCCCCCCCCCCCCCCCCTCCTCCTCCAACACCACCTAATACAAATTTAAAAAACATTGAACAAGTGGAAAATCCTTTACAAAACAACAAAATACACCAAGTGTGCCCCCCCCCCCACAATCAGTCCGACCACGCTATGCCACAGACTTAATCATTATCACATTTGAACATAGGTCCAATAGTCTCCTTTCTTTTATTCATTCCTTAGATCCTGGAATTGGAGCAAATGTGACAAAGTATTACACCAACATTATTTGCTTTACTCCCTCTTTTGTTCCTTGTCATCAGATGTCTGACCAAACAAGACACAACTCCATTGTTTGACTGACCACCAAGGACTAATGTATCACCTTTAACAAAGAGAATATTGTCATACTTTCACCTTGTTTGCAACTCTAGAATACACAAACACATAGCGATATAGGGACAAACAATAAAACACACATACTGAATAATGAATAATAAGAATGGAGAAATTAGTGCAAAATCAAAATTGTTTCCAAGTGTTCACATTTCAATACTAAGTATTCATTTATCTTACCTTGTCAATTTCTGGTGCAAGCATTTCAATTTTTCGCAGCCTGAAAAATGCTTCTGTGTCTGTCTCTGCAAACAGCCTGATTGGCTCATTTCTCTCTCTCAACCTTCTAACGACCTGGAGGGAATAATAGGACAAACAGAGGAGATTAATCCTACAGTGGTAACAAAGTTTCAAAATGAAGTAAACTCGAACTAGATGGATCTTCGACTGCGCGCAGTCGAAAATGATGCCTCCGCCATTACGCAATTTATTTATGTCAAGCCCAAATCAACATGTACACAGAATTAATTCTGTCAACTCAATTTTGATGGTACTCTGTCTTTTAGATCTTGACGTATCACAATTATGAGCTATAAGTGACCTTGACCTTTGCCCTCATGACCCCAAAATCTAATGACTACAATTGTTCCCTATTATACATTCAGGTATCAAGTTGGATTGAAATCTGATATTCAGTTCTTGAGATTTCCAATCTCAAGCTACTTTTACATATAATGAGCCCTGTGACCTTTGACCTTTGACCTCATGACCCCCAAAATCTAATCAGTTCATTGGCTCTCCAAGGAACATACATGTACCAAGTTTGGTCAGAATCTGTCAATCCCTTCTTCAGATAACGCGATCACGAGATATTTTTGCATATATAATGAGTTCTGTGACCTTTGACCTTTGACCTCATGACCCCAAAATCTAATCAGATCATTGGCCCCCCAAGATACATACATGTACCAAGTTTGGTCAGAATCAGTCAATCTGTTCTTGAGATAACGCGATCACGAGCTATTTTTGCATATATAATGAGTTCTGTGACCTTTGACCTTTGACCTCATGACCCCAAAATCTAATCAGATCATTGGCCCCCCAAGATACATACATGTACCAAGTTTGGTCAGAATCTGTCAATCCGTTCTTGAGAAAATGCGATCACGAGCTATTTTTGCATATATAATGAGCTCTGTGACCTTTGACCTTTGACCTCATGACCCCAAAATCTAATCAGATCATTGGCCCCCCAAGATACATACATGACCCAAGTTTGGTGAAAATCTGTTAATCGGTTCTTGAGATAACGCGATCACGAGCTATTTTTGCATATATAATGAGCTCTGTGACCTTTGACCTTTGACCTCATGAACCCAAAATCTAATCAGATCATTGGCCCCCCAAGATACATACATGACCCAAGTTTGGTGAAAATCCGTTAATCGGTTCTTGAGATAACGCGATCACGAGAACGGGACGTACGTACGGACGTACGTACGGACGGACGGACAACCCGAAAACATAATGCCTCCGGCTACTTCGTTGCGGAGGCATACTAAAAACTTAACACCTGATTAGAAAAACATATTCTTGTTCATCTTTATGAAAGTTAGCAAAGTTTGTGTCTTGCACTTATGAGCAAAAATTATTTGGATACTCTTTCAAGAATGAAGAAAACATGGCTTCTTGCTTGCATTATTACAAAGTAATAAATGAAATTGTGATCAGAACTCATGTCTTGACAGAGCATGGGTTCACATCTCTTTCTGTATATGATGACATAAATGGTACCCTGGGGTACCAAACGAATATCCGCCATTTTGTTTAATTATTTATTTTTTAGGGCTGTACCAGGTTATAGCGTGCATACAATCGCGCGCTGCACTGCATACACAACGCAATACGGTTGTGCTTCGAGTGGACACAAGATGGTGCTACACAACGCGGTACCCCGGGGTACCGCGTGTGTCATCATATATAAATAGTTAATTTGCAGCATTTTAAAGACATCCTACAAGTTGTTTTGATGATTACTAACTGATTATCCTCACCTCTTGCCTTGAAAGTGTGACGAGATTTGGATCATCGCTCATCGCATCACTGGACAGACGCTCTTTCCGAGCCTTCTTGCTGCTGGAAGGTTCATCCTCACTCTCAACCTAACACAAAATGTTCAGAAATTACTATATTTAATGCAACTATTCAAAAATGATGGAATGACTACAGGAAATAAACCACAATATATGTTCAAGAATTGCAATTAATTTACAATAATATTCTATGAAAAATGTCTTTAAATACTATACAAATTTATATTCAAATTAACAAATGAAAAACAAATTATATCAAAATAATGGACATCTTTTCATTTACTTAAAATTCTATATTTGTTCATATTCTTTTTTACAAGAGTTTTAACTCATTTCATCCTGGGAAGATGATTCAAGTGTATTTGAAAAATCAAAACTCATTTATTTTTCTGTTACCATGAGCCAAACAATAAGGCATTTTGTAAGAAAAACACGGAAGTTTTAAGTGATTTTAGAATTTTTAGTTGAATTCAACAAAGTTAATGGATCATTTTACGACATAACTTACTTTGTGTTTCTTCCAGTATTCCTCTTCTTGCTTAGCAATCAAGTCACTTCTTTTAAATGTCGTTTTCCCAGTTTCCTGTGAAAAAACATGGGAGATATATTTGTTTTACTCTCCTACTAATGCTAGTGTGACACTTCTCCGCATTTTGGATTCCGCATGGTTTCGGGCTTTCGGCACTGTGCGGGAAGGCTTCGTGGCCCGCATCGTCACGTCATGTTTTTGCCAAACTTCGGTACTCTTCAAGCATTGTCCCGCCATATTTACGCCATCTTTCCGCATCGTCATTTTGGTCATTGTTTCACGATATTTGTTTCAACTGGTTCACCATTGATCTGTCACAGTTTAGCAATCGAAGGGGGAGAAGCAGAAGCAGAAGCAGAAGCAGAAGCAGAAGCAGAAGCAGAAGAAAAAGAAGAAGAAGGGGGAGAAGAAGGAGGAGGAGGAGGAGGAGGAGGAGAAGAAGCGAAGAAGAAGAAGCGAAGAAGAAGAAGCGAAGAAGAAGAAGCGAAGAAGAAGAAGCGAAGAAGAAGAAGCGAAGAAGAAGAAGCGAAGAAGAAGAAGCGAAGAAGAAGAAGCGAAGAAGAAGAAGCGAAGAAGAAGCGAAGAAGAAGAAGCGAAGAAGACGAAGAAGAAGAAGAAGAAGAAGAAGAAGAAGAAGAAGAAGAAGAAGAAGAAGAAGAAGAAGAAGAAGAAGAAGAAGAAGAAGAAGAAGAAGAAGAAGAAGAAGAAGAAGAAGAAGAAGAAGAAGAAGAAGAAGACGATGACGAAGAAGAAGTAGTAGTTGACAAATCTATCGTTTTCATGGCCTCTTTTGCAGTATTTAACTTTTTTAATAGAATGGCCGACAAATGCGACAATAATTAAAATTTAAAAGACTGCAATTAAATGTAAAACAGGCCATGAGAACAATAGATTTGTCGATCTACTAATAACTTATAACAAACCCCTGGCCCTGCTTTGCCTTTGGCTCTGAATTTCTTTCAGTGAAACTGATTTCATGTTGGTAAATTGTAATTATAAATATAAAAACTATTACAAAAAACATAATTAGTCGACGCTCGCGCCGCTTGTAAATGTGATATTATGGCTTGTTCTCTCTAATCACGGTTAATACAGTACATGTACTACGCAACGCTTAGTAGCAAAATGCGGTATACATAGACAAATATGCGTTTTTGTTAGTGTGACTCGCAATTTCATGGGCATTCAGTTTCGCTGGGGCCACGCTACACAATGCAAATGACAGCAAACTTGGGTATGCATAGACATCAGCGCATAGTGGCATCCGCAACATTGGTACCTAGAAAACGGAATGAATCGCTATAGAGTAATAAACATGCGAACAGAAGAGAACAAAAACAACGTCCAGTTTTACAAGAAACAGACGCTATAAGATATAAGAATGTCTTACCCCTCCAACGAGATTTGTCTTTTCTAGCTGCTTTTTCTTCCGTGCTATTTCTGCTTTCAGAAAATCCATTTTTAGAGAGCAAAAAGTGAAAAATAAGTTTTCCGGTACATACAACGCCAAGCTTCCAAGAATTCAAATGCAATCCTGCGGCGCGGATCTCGCCGCGCGCGCCCGACACGTTTGTAAACAGACTTGACTTGAATTTATTCGAAGTGGTGCATGTTTCTAGTCTTCTTCTTCTTCTTCTTCCTTGTAGTGCAGGCTTCATGACTGAAGATTACGCACTGCGTGTGTGGTGTACATACAGTTCAGTTCTTATAGTCGGATATACAGGTTTCGAATTTGTATTTTAGTGAAAGTGCCAGTGAAAGATCGTCGTCCTTTTTGTGTAAAGGTATCTGATGGTATATTTGGTTTGTGCAAATATGTTTGTTACGCTTAAATATCTATGATGTAATTTAGGTCGCAACTTTCATTCCCAGACCCAGTCCCACATGTTCATTTTCTTGCAGGTACCATGGACTATGATATCACGTGCACGATGGAACTTGCAAATGAAAAACCTCGAGACCGAGATGAGACCGATTCTGGGGAAGTATCTTCGCAGCCAACACCACTCCAGTTATTTTCATCTGGAGAACCTGTGAAGATGTGTGCCCCTATGGTCAGATATTCAAAGTAAGTGGCATTCTCTTTGAAGACCGGATCGGAAGACATGCCCACGACTTGGCATGCTTTCAAGTACTTTCAGTTTCAAGACTAGTAATTTTTAATTAGTAAAACTAAAAGTAAAAGAACCGATGTCGATTTGCCAAATTGCATTGCCATTAATGGCATAGAACATGGGTTCTTTTAGTTTTAGTCATGCATACCAATCGTGGGCACATTACGCGTCTTGCCAAAATAAGTTTCATAATCTTACTCTTAAGTCTTGCTCTTAGTTTCTAGAATTGGGAATAGAAATAGAATTGTAAGTCGCATTATTTTAATTGATACTGATCTGTAACTGTGATCAGCGCCGTCCGTAGGACGGCGCTGTGAAGACGAAACGTTAACAAATTTGTAGGAAATTTGCCGACGGGTGGTTTCAAGAACTTTCCATCTATTATTATTATTTTTTTTTTAGTTCTAGACATTAATTAAACATTCAACCTACCTTGCGCTTGCTTGATATTTAATTTGTTGCAAAAGAATGATAACTTACCTCAAATTGATGATGATGATGATGATGACTGTTATTTCCTTCGTCTTTGTTCGCTGCATGCAATGTCAGGTGACCGAAAACTCGTCGGCAATGCATAGCGCATGCGCGGGATAGGAGGTGATCCGCGCGTAAGTGGCGATCGGTTGACAATAAGCCAGGGACTGACTGACATGTCACATACCGTGTACAGGATCGATAGGAGTGTATCGCGTACGCAGAAATATATAGATCAATCGCTGTACAGAACGCGCGCACATCCAGGCTCGTACGCCAAAGTTTGACCTGCGACCTCGCGCATTGCCGACAAGTTTTCGATCACCTGATATTGCATGCAGCGAACAAATTCGGATACCATTTTCGTCACTTCTGTAATCTTGCCAGTTTTATAGTAAATTTCAGGATAAATCAAACGAATGGAGCATCAGACGTTTTACCAGTTGGAGCATTGATGTCCGTGCATAACATAATTCGTAAGTATGAACCGAGATATGTGATATTTTATGGTTTTGTACAAGTGTGTTTGCCGTTAAAGCCTATAAAGTGTTTCCATCACGGTATGCACAGCTCAGAATGCCAGGCGCCGTCCTACGGACGGCGCCTGGTTAGGTTAACTGATCTGCTGACTGCTGTCTGCACTCTGCTGATTAACAATAATATTAATAAATGACAATAACTGCATTTAAGCTGAGCAGTAAAGTCAAGTTCTTCTACAAGTAAAAAAATAAAAATTTGATCAATTTGACTAATATAATAAATCATCTTGACAAGCTTATATTGTAAAAAGGTTAAGATTTTACTTACATCCAGTATTACCAGCACAAGCCGGATATAAATATATTGAATAAATATATATGATGTAATTGAATTTCAAATAAAAAAGATATCTGATCCGCGCTCTGATCCTAAGGCTGAGCTTGAGGTATATACTGTCCAGTATAGGCTGTGTCAAATAGAAATTGCTTGACAGTGAAATTAGTGAATTAAGATCTAAATTTGGAGTGAATGTAAGAAGAATAGTATAACATTTTCTCAGCCATTTCATCCATATTTAATAGATTGTTTAATGTTTTATTTCAATACAGGACTGGTCATAGTGCTGTAACTGACCTTGATGATCGGATCGTTTGATCGGATCGGCAAAATTTTATCGATTTTCGAAATCGGAACGATGATCGGGATCGGATGATCGGCTAAAAAAATTTAAAAAAAAAAAAAAAAAAAAAAAAAAAAAAATCGTTTTTTTTCTTTGGAAAAATGATCCCCAAAAAACACATTTTGGGAATATAAATGAATACCGAAGCAACATATATCCATATTAGTAAGCCCAAGGTAATCTTGTACGGGTATGCTTGTATTTCAAACTGATTACCTCTTCTTTTACAAAATTACTCACGCCGATTTTGAGCTTAGTCCCATGTGATTAATTTGGCGTAACCTTTCACAATCACATGGGACCAAGCTCAGAATCGGCGCGAGAATTTTGTAAAAGGAGAGTTAATCAGTTTTAAATGAAAGCATACCCATACAAGATTACCTTGGGCTTATTCATATGGATATATTTTGCTTTGGTATTCATTTATATTCCCAGAATATGTTTTTTGGGATCATTTTCCAAAGAAAAAAAAACGATTTTTTTTTTTTTTTTTTTTTTTTTTTTTTGCCGATCCGATCTTCCGATTTTTTCTGCATGATCGGAAATCGGCAAAAACGGTCCGATCATGTATGATCGGATTGTGATCGGCATGCCGATCCGATGATCGGTTACAGCACTAACTGGTCAGGAAAGTATAGTTTTATAAATGGAGATTTTAAATGACAGGAAGGTCTATATCATATGATTATACTCGTCTACACCCTGATATGAAGTGATGTGATTTGATATACTACAGTCTTTGGAAATTTACTCCAAAATTTGTTGATTTGCTCCAAGTAAAGAAAATGTAAATAAGTTTATGTTTTCATTTGTATCTTTGTTAAGGCTGGCATTCAGGACTTTGGTAAAAAGGTGAGTGTTCATAGTGTTTAGTTCTGCTTCTTTTGCTTAGGATTTTCTTTACCGACAACTAGTTACTTTAAGTTTAACTACTAATTCTAGTCTACTAAGTACAGCTACTACTTCTTATTCAACTGCACTAATACTTTTTCTTTTACTAAGTTTGCTACTAAGTACTGCTATTACTTCAAATCCTAATACTGCTACTACTTCTACTTCTACAAGCACTGTTTCTACTTCTAATACTTCTACTTCTACTTCTACTACTTCAATTTCTGCTACTTCTACTTCTTCTACTACTTCTTCTACTACTTCTACTACTTCTACTACTGTTTTGCTTCTGCTTCTTTTTCTATTATTGTTACTACTTCTTTATTATAATACGTGTGGTTTGCGGTTGCACCATGTGAGATGGGTGGATTGGTGAGTCCTAAAAAGGACTATGGTAGTCCTAGAAAGGACTGTTGGTAGTCCTAGAAAGGACTGTTGGTGTAGTCCTGAAAAGAACTGTTTGTATTCTTTCTAGGAGAGTCCTAAAAAGAACTGTTGGTAGTCCTAGAAAGAACTGTTGGTAGTCCTAGAAAGGACTGTTGATAGTCCTAGAAAGGACTGTTGGTAGTCCTAGAAAGGACTGTTGGGATAGTCCTGAAAAGGACTGTTGGTATTCTTTCTAGGAGAGTCCTAAAAAGGACAGTTGGTAGTCCTAGAAAGGACTGTTGATAGTCCTAGAAAGGACTGTTGGTATTGCGAGGAGAGGGTGGATGGTAGGAGGGGCTCGACGTTTCGAATAGGTTGACTATCCGTCTTATTTATCAAATACTTCTTTATTATCAAATACTTTAACTACTACTTCTACTAGGTACTACTATAACTTCTCCTTCAACAACACCAATAGGTATTCACTTATAAAACTCCACTACAGCTACTACTTCTACTTCTATTAGCACTGCTACTACTTTTTATGCCTCCGCCAACGAAGTGGCCGGAGGCATTATGTTTTCGGGTTGTCCGTCCGTCCGTCCGTCCGTCCGTACGTCCGTCCCGTTTTCGTTCTCGCGATATCTCAAGAACCAGTTGACGGATCAATTTCAAATTTGGTATTAGTGTAGATATTGGGGTGGCAATGAACTGATTAGATTTTGGGGTTCATGAGGTCAAAGGTCAAGGTCACAGTACTCAATGTATGTGCAAAAATGCCTCGTTCTTGCAATATCTCAAGAACCGGTTGACGGATCAATTTCAAACTTGGTATGAGTGTACATATCGGGGTGCCACTGATCTGATTAGATTTGGGGGGTCATGAGGTCAAAGGTCAAGGTCACAGGACTCAATATGTATGCGAAAATGGCTTGTAATGGCAAAATTTCAAGAACTAAATGTCAGATTTCAATCAAACTCGGTACCTGAATGTATCATAAAGAGTCAACGTAGCCATAAAATGTTGGGGTCATGAGGTTGAGGTCAAGGTCACGGGACTTATTATACATGCAAAAAAGCTTGTAATGCCAAAATCTAAAGAACTAAATGTCAGATTTCAATCAAACTTGGTACCTGAATGTTTTTTAGGGAGCCATAAAAGATTAGGGTCATATGGTCAAGGTCACAGGACTCAAAATATATGAAAAATATTTTTTTTAATTCAATCGGTGCATGTTAATATGGGCTTGATATTAAAATTGCGTGATAGCGGAGGCATAATTTTCAATTGCGCGCAATCGAAGATCCATCTAGTTTCCTACTGCTCCTTCTATTACTACTACCGCAACTACTTCTTCTTAGACTACTATTTTTACTACTTCCACTTCTACTCCTATTCTTCTACTACTTGTATTTTTTACTAATTCTGCTTATTTTGTACTAATTCTACTTATTTTGTGCTTCTACTTTTCTTACTATTGTTACTACTTCTTAACTAACAAATATTGTAACTACTACTTCTACTAGGTACTGCTACTACTTCAACTGCACTAACACTTTTACTTCTACTAATGCTACTACTGCTATTACTTCTAATTCTACTACTACTGCTACTATAACTTCTACTGCAACTACTTCTACTACTTTACTACTTTACTACTAACTGTAATCAACGCCGTGCGTTACTGCTATGTACTCATATTACTACTACTATTTTTACTTCTGCTATTACTTGTACTATTTTCACACCTTCTACCATCCTTCTGCTGCTACTTCTTCTTCTGCTTCTTATTTTTTGTAAACTACCACAATTACTCCTGCACATTGTTCAATTCCTAAAATCCTAATCCTGAAAAAAATAATGTATAAGAATATGCTACAACAAACAACATGTATTACAATTTTCCTTTGTGGAGGAATAAATTGTGATTTATGATGGAGTATATATCAAAGAATGCCCTATAAGAGACAGGTACTGCTACCTTTTTTTAACAGTTGTTTTATTTATAGACTACTTTAATGGTAAACAAATTTTTTTCTCAGCTGCAACTGTGATCTAACATTTACACCAATCATTATCTAGGTACTTCTAATGATTCCAACAGTTGCTTGTTTAGACACCTTTCATGACAAACATTGTTCATTTTTTTTGTTTTGTTTTTGTTCCCAGCTATAACTGTGATCTGACATTTACACCAATGATTGTATCAGACTCGTTCATCAAATCATTCAAAGCAAGGGATAGTGAGTTCACAACTAATGCAGGTAAGTTAAAGTAAAACAACTCAATTATTAAGCATAATGTTTATGATTGTATTGTATGCATACTGAATCAAATTAATAAATATTAATCACACGTATTGATTTTTTTTAATGATAGTTTAAAAATGTCCATTACATTTCCAGGGGACAGGCCTCTGATCGTGCAGTTTGCTGCCTGCAGCGCCAAAGAACTTGCTGATGCTGCTGAAATTGTTGCTCCGTGAGTTCAAGGCCTATTTTTTGTTTCAATTTGATTTTCCCCCCTCCAACCCTGCATGTTAGTCTTAGTTCCTATTGTTATTGACACTGGCGTAAATCTGTTCGGAAAGCACAATGCATTGGGGGGTCGAGCAATTGTTCACAAACCGTTTGTGAACAATTGCTCGACCCCCCAATGCATTGTGTTTTCCGGACAGATTTACGCCAGTGGTTATTGACATAAATGAAGAATTAAGTGTGTCAATATAATATGTCTACATCTTATGAAGATGAAGTTTTCAATGTATATTCTTTGGATTATTGCATGCAAGTAAAGGAAACAATACATATCAAGGTTGATCTATTTTCTCTGGTTTATATCAATGGTGACGATTTTTGGATAGGAGTATGTCTCCATCTTATGAAGATGACATATCAAATGCATCAAAGGACATTAATACCATCTTACATTTCCCTGTGTTTATCATAGATATTGCGATGGAGTGGATCTAAACTGTGGGTGTCCACAGAGGTAAGAGCTGAAATGTTTTGTCATAATAATAATACTTAATAGGTTTGATTTATATAGCGCATAATATGATGCACTATCATTTCTAAGCACCTATTACTATTATTAGCCTAGTCATAATATACAGTGTCAGCCTTCACATATTGTGTGCACAATCTCCACTCTCTGGGGAGCATATCATGGTCTTCTCCTATCCTTAATGTTGATATTAACACAGCACATCATGATTATGCTCATATACACACACAAACACGCACACACACCTAAGTTGATAAATTTAGTAGAATACCGGCCATTAACTTTAAATTCTGTTTTAATATACAGAGAGCAAAATCAAAAGTAAATTGAAACTGAGAAAACTTCTCATTTATCATTATATGTTATCTCTTACAGGTGGGCTATGAGCCAGGGGTATGGTGCTCGACTGATTAGGTCACCTGACCTCGTTAGGGACATGGTCAGACAGACGGCGAGCAGGGTTGGTCGACCGGACTTCCTTACATCCATCAAGATCAGAATACACAATGATATCAAGTGAGTGTTATTGGTCCTTTCCAGGGCTCTCCCTATAAAAGCTTTTCTTTTAGGTGGCCAAAATGACACTTCCGATATATCCTCTCATCATACAATTATGTGCTGTAGTTTGTTGGTTAGTTTCTAGCCAAATGACATTTCTGGTGGCTATTGGCATCCAGGCCACTGCTAAGGGTAAATGCTGTTGTGTAATGAAGTATATTTTAAAATACAGGTTATCAGAATTATACTATCCACTTTTAGAATTCCATGCAAATTCTATAATTGTATAGTGAATATTGTTCCTGCCATTAATTAAAATAATGTTTGCATTGTGGGATCAAGGCGACTAGAAGAATTGTTACAGGCAACCCTGACTGGGTCATACCAAAGATTTTAAAATGGTACCTTCCACCCTCTTGCCAGGCGCTCAGCATTTACAGAATGGAGAAGGGAGAGGTATAAAATGCACCAAGCTACCAGAGTACTAACCCTCTTCTGTAGCTTACACTTCTTATAGTAGATGTGTGGCCTAGGGCTACAGAATTGGAAATAAGCACCACGCTATGTGATAAATTAGCACGGGAGGACTTTTACTTTAACTTGATAATTACAAACATTAAATCTCATTCAGGGAAACTGTAATGTCCTTGATCACTGTCCATTTAAAAGAGAGGAAACGGCCAACAACGACGCCATACGAGTCATCAAGGAAGAGTGCCAGTCATTACCAATGGAGTTTTTAATGTTTTTCTTTGTTTTTGACAACCAGATTCAGGTTTTCGGCCACTAGAATTTGTAAAATCTTGTTTTTACTTGCCCGACTGGGCCACGAGGCAAACATCACAATATCACATCTAGCATTGCGATAGGGAGAATCATTACAGGCCACTTGTTAATTGCTAATTATGAACCTTGATTACTTGCAGAGAAACTGTTGAGATGTGTCGCAGAGCAGAGCATGCTGGGGTGTCCTGGATCACAGTCCACGGCCGCACCACAGACATGAGAGGGGAACCCGCCAACCATGACGCCATACGAGTCATCAAAGATGCTGTGGGGGTGCCAGTCGTTGCCAATGGAGACATCAAAACAATGGACGACGTCAGGCGAGTGGTGGAGCTCACAGGGGTAGATGGTAAGTTATTGGGATCCATTACCTTTGTCAAATTCAACCAAAATCACTTGGAGCTGTCAATTTCTTTTTAATCTTCTTTTGAGGCATATAATCACAGAATTATGGAATGGGTTTTGATTTTTCAAATGTTAAATTTCATTGAATTTAAATTAAAATTTAAAATCTAATAAAAAAAATTACGGAAAGCTTTTTTATCGTTTTTTTTTATCGCCAAATAAATGGGGAGTAGTAAATAGTTGTTTAATTTGATATAATCTTCAAAATTTGATCACCAGGTAAAACAAAAAAATTCTGTGAAGCTATAACAAGTCATTCAGAAGAATCTTACAATGGTTTTGGTGTATAATTGAAGTGTCATATATTACTTTTGGAGAAAAAAAATGAAGTTAGCGGATCGCTATAACAAGGTCCTTGGGATTATGGACATTCCCTTTTATCAGGTATTTTGTTATAGCTGAACAAGATAGAAGCTGAATCAGCAAATTTAATTTGTGCCCAATGAATTTACCTTGTTATATCAAATATCTTGTATAATGATAAAATATAAAGAACCTGGACCTGTGAAATAAACTTGTTACAGCAAAGCTTGTTATGAGCAGGTTCCACTGTATACAAAGAAGCCCACATGCTTTACAGTGGTCACCTCCCCACAGGGGCCACTTTTTGTCTCCTTTGGATGTTCTTAAAGCCAAATACAGTATTGGGAATCGCCCCACACACAAAAAAAGAAAAATATGCATTCATCATCTACCACCTGAAAGAATATATCATAACGTAGATGTTAATGTAAAGATTTTTACAAAAATTGCTTTGAAATTGACAATTGAGCAGTTGAAATCAAACGATCTGTGATACAGATCAATTCAACCACGATACACTGCGTGCAAATGATTATGCAAGCGCACATGCTCAGGGTATGCGGGCTTGTCGATATCTCCAGCCAGCGCTAGCGGTGCGGACAGGTTCGAATGGGCAGTGAATTTGGGCCAAATTTCACTGGCTGGCGTTCATTGAATTTCCTCCAATATTTCTGCATCTAAAGGTTCAGATTTTACTACACAAGCTCTTTTTTTTTTTTTATACTTATTCAACAATATTGATCAATTAATTTGGACAATAAAGATGTTTTTCGGTTACTTTCCCAATACTGTTATTTGGCTTTAATGAATATTTGCTTGATTCTCCTCTGACAGGTGTGATGTCAGCCCGAGGTATCTTGCACAACCCAGCAATGTATGCAGGCTATGACGAGACACCATATCAGTGCATTCAGGACTGGGTAAGAACCTTTCCGTAACTATTTAATTTTGCTACATGTATGTAACATGAATTTTCCATAGACCACAGCCCAAGTAATATGTGACCAGCCCTGTTGGGTCCATTGAATTTACCTTGTTATATCAGATATATTGTTGTATCAGGGCTTAAAAACAACAAAATACATAGAACCTGGACCTGTGAACTTACCTCGCTATATCAGGTACCTCGTTATAACAGAGCTCGTTATAAAGAGGTTCCACTGTACAATTATTGATGAATCTTTATGTTACAGGGGCGTGAAGGGGTTCAGACTTAGAACAAACTTTACCTACTTACACAACCAGTGATGAACCAGTACCTTGATGTTGTTCTTGTGTAATGAAAGTCATTGATCTACATGTATGTTTACTTATTACTTTCAGGTTGACATATCAACAACCATTATTTACTTACTTCTTTCAGGTGGACATATCGTTGAGCCTCGGGACAAACTTCACCCTTTTCCACCACCACTTGATGAACATGTTGGATCAGTACCTGCCCGGGGCCGAGAAGGTCATCTTCAACACTCTGACCAGCACCACCGCCATCTTGGATTATCTAGAGACAAACTTTGGAATCTGCTGGAACCCTACCACAAACTTTTACACTAGAATGGAGAATGAACCAAAAGACCCGTGTAATCTTACCAAGGCATGTAAGCCCAGCAACAATTCGTTTGAAGGCATGTGGATGGATGCGTGACAGAGAGATAGTATTTGTGATGATACACAGTGGAATCTGTTTATAATGAGAAATTTTGGACTGAAAATTACAAAACAATAGAATATAAAGAGCGTGGGCCAGCAACATTTTCTTGTTATATGGTTTTGTAATATCAGAGCTCTTATAACAATTTCCACTGTACATCTAAAAGCCTAGATACCAGGAGGGAGGAAGAACAAAGAAATATTCCAGTCCATTGTCTTTCCAAGCCCTACATGCCCAGTGTAGAATTGTTTGAAGGCTGTATGGAAGCGATGTAGTGCTGTGTGCTATTTATGTAGTATCAGACATACCCCTACTACAAACTTCATCATCATCTTCATCTCCAACATTCTGACCAACACCACCATCATCTTGTCTTACCTGTGGGACAATGTTTGTATCAGCTCAAACTGAAATATCTACAAGGATACAAAAGCCCAGAAAAGATTAATTTAAAGGCTATCAATTTCTTGTCTCATTTTCATCTTCTGATTACTGAATTTATATTTTGTCAAGTTTCTGATTGTTTGAATGGAATTATACACCAGGGCCTCATTTCATAAAACTTATCCAATTGTTGTAGATGTCCAATTGTAACTACCATGTCAACAGCCAATCAGCTTAAAACATTATAACGGGTGCCATGGTAGTAACAATAATTGGACACTCACAACAATTGGACAAGTTTTATAAAACGGGGCCCAGAAAAGGTAATCAACTGCGCCAACTTCCAGTAGTAAGACTTTCCAAGCAATACACACCAAATTCAGAATCTGCTAATTTGGATTACATACACTTATATTTGGAGGGTTTTGGAGGACTAACTTGGTTGTCGCCCAAAACTGTCACAAGGCTATTCTTTTGAACAATGTTAATTTGCTTTCCTTGTCAGTTTGAATCTCTGATTTGTTAATTCCTTTCTTTGTCAGTCAGTTTCTTTTTATATGAGATGGATTGTTGCCACTATTTTGTTTGCTCATTACCTTTGTTTAAATTTTGATAATTAATCATGAATCCGTATTTCAAAATTTGTGAAGATTGTAAAGTGAATGTTTATTTTTGTTATAAAAATATTAAAAATTGTAAACCTATTTCCTACTTGCGTTTCTTTTGACTAATATGCATTGGAATCGTTACTTTGGGACAAGAAGTGAGACTGCATTACAATGAATTCTCCCTACATCCAATCAAAATTGGTAAAATGGTACTGCTCTGATCGTTTGAATTGACTAGCCAAAGCGGTGAACACATAGGCCCGTTGCAGAAAGAAATGCAATCGATTGTAAAGCAACAATTAATTGTAAGTCCGATCATGTGACCAAATGCGCACATCTGAATGGTTCAAATTTGCAAATTTTCTGACTTGCAATTAACTGCAACTTTGCAATCGATTGCATCTCTTTCTGCAACGGGACCAAGGTCAATGTACATTAGTTAAGCCAGCTGTGCTCTATTAAAGATTGTCATGCATGGAGATGCCACACTGTGGTTCACAATCGAACTAAGCTAGTTTGTGCACACTGCCTAACATTGCACCATGCACAAGGTGTTTGCAGGATGGCACCATGCATCTGAGTTATGAGTCCCAACCATCTCTAATTCTTGTTTTGCTTTCTTTACAACTCTTAGAGGGCGCTTCAAGAAAAAAAAATTGTGAGTTAATATAAAACTAAATTGGGTGTAAAATTTGAAAGAGCACAAAATGTTAGACAGAATCAACTTTGTTCGATCAAAATCTAACGTCTGCCTTTTTAATGAAAACAGCCCTGTAACTTAACGGTTTATGTTTTATTACCATTCAATCGTCATTGAATTATAACTAAGTTATAACTAAATTAGTAAAATTATGTTTAACCAAAACTACTATCCTTTTAATTTTCATTCTGAAAAATTATGTCAATTGATGGTAAAAATTTACAAAGCTTTAGAGTAAATATGAAGGAAATTATACTAAGTAGAGTTGTAAAAGGAATGCATATAGCATACAATACTCAAACTATACAGGAAGTTCAGGGCTGGTATTCAATTCAAAAGTTAGATTAAAGGGGAAGGAAACGCTGGAATTTTCGCTTGCTGTTACTGATAAGTGCAAAATTCAGGACCGTCACTTCTAGTCATAAATTTCCTCTTGGGCATCACTAATAATGAAAATAAGCAATGTTTTAAAAACTATTATCGACTGTTTTGACTGAGCACTGGAGGCTGCCATGTTTTCAAACTACCATATAAAAAGTAATCTGAGCGTGCACTAACAAAGGTTACGTAATCAACTGACATAGCAGCAGATTCAAACAACAGCGGTTACATAACCCGCATTTGTAAGTGCACACTCGGATGACGTTTTGTAGGGTACTTTTGGAAAACATGGCAGCTTCCATTGCTCAGTCAAAACAGTCGATAGTGGTTTAAAAAACATTTTTATTTCCATTATTAGCGATACCAAAGAGGAAATATACTAAATATATAATATAAATATAAGTGACAGGAATTCTGCACTTATCAGTAACAGCAAGCGAAAATTCCAGCATTTCCTTGCCCTTTAGTAATACATTTACTAATTATTTAGCTAGGCTAAGAACTCCAATGTAGTTTATCACATGACTTAGTAAATACAGTACATGCCGCTGTGGTGTTATATTTTTGGATATACCATGGCAATATTACACCCCTGTGTTTGACAGTCAGATGATAAAACAGTCGTTCAATTTGTTGTCGGGAAAATCACGGAATATTCCTACCCTCGGGATTTCAAATGCTATTTCGTGAAGAAAATAAGTCCCTCGACTTCGTCTCGGGACTTATTTACTCTTCCCTCAATAGCATTTAAAATCCCTCGGGATGTAATATTCCGTGCTATACCCTCCACCGCCATTTAACAACAGTATAATATACAATGGGACATTGTTACATTTTCTTCCTAGCAATTGAACTAACAGACAAACTGTACTTTGTTTCAGGAAGGAAACCATTCACAGGGGGGGTGGGGGGGGGGTGGGGTTTGACCCAATGATTTTTTGTTGTTGCTATTTTGAACCCCCGTAAGTTGTTTTTTGAAATTGTTTTGCTATTTTGTACCCCCGTAAGTGATTTTTTTTTCACTTTTTTTTTCGCTTTTTTCACTGATACATTTTCACTTGATAGCCCAAGGGGGGGGGGGGTGGGGGGGGGGGGGTTAATAACCCCCCCCCCCCCCCCCCCCCCCACCCCCCCCCCCCCCCCCCCCCCCCCCCCCCCCCCCCCCGTTAGATCCGCCACTGATTCATAATAACACATCAAATAAAAAGTTGTTACACACAGTTTGCAATATGTTGCACATATTTTTAATAAGAAAGCATATTTACAAAAAAATATGTTAACATAAAATGCAGATGTCATTACATCGCCATGATTCACATTTTTTTTCTCAAAGAGAGACTGAAATTAACATTTAAGGGACCAACAAAAGGAAAATTAGTTACCATATCAAAAGTTCAAAACTCTTAACAACATCATACTGAGTGCAAGTATTCTTTTCTTACTAACCAAATTCCCCTATCACTATAATAATATCATTAAAGAGCCGGTTTGGAACATCGTCAGTTATTTTTGTCATAAGACTGGATTCTATGATATATTACATACACGTTATCAAACTAGTACCAACATAGTACTTTAACTCCAGTCATATTAAAATGACAATCTATAAAATAAGTAAGCCACTAGCTCATGTGAATACTCAATACAATACAAATGTAAATTTGGTTAACACATTTCATACAGCTGTAATATATTTAAAAAAAAAAAAAAAACCTACATCAGCATTTCAAAGTAGACATTTAATCACTCAATAATTTTGTTTTCTCCATTGAAGGCTATTATTGATTTGGTAAAAGTGTCGTCGACATTTTAACTTTGGAGACGGAGTATGTAATACATTACAAACTATGATATCCTGACTGTACGGATAAATTGTACTCCACCAATAAGGATGGGGGTTTTACCCACTGGAGACAATTTGATTTTGGTAAAACATGCATTTTCCAAAGAATAAAGGCTTAGGCCTAAATTAAACTTCTAAATGGGTTACTCAGTTAGTTATTACATATAACAAATTATTTTTGTCTTGAATATGCGGAGAGTGTTTTTCAAGCAAGATTAAATCAAATAATACAGCGCACTGATACTATAGTACAAATTTTGTAAAGCCTAGAAGTAAAACACTCTTTTATCATTGAAATAACTAGACATATACGTTTGGAACACTCTTGGAATCTTGACCCTTGAGTCTGCTACAAGTGCTCCCATTTTAGTTTTACTTGATTTAAGTCGAATTGAAATAAAGAATATGTGAAATATAATACAGTACTATTGTATGTATGACATCACTAGCCATACATATTTTGTTGTTTGGGACATTTTACTCAGCATTGGATTTGGAACGGAGCAGCGGCATAGCTACAAGGAGGCACATCCCCCCCCCCCCCCCTCCCCCCAATAAAAAATGTTAAAAAGGGAAATATATGTGAAAAAATAAGAAATACATAAAGTTGTGCCCCCCCCCTGCCCCCCCCCCCCCCCACCCCCACCCCCCCTCAACAGTCTGACAGGTGACCAAGCTATGTCACTGGACTAGAGAGTGCTAAGAGAATTTTCCCGGTGCTATAATGTCCCTGCTCTCAGAGGTGGAGAAATGAGAATGACGCCATCACCCCTCACAAACAGCATTGGGATGCTTCGCTTGGTACTCTGAGAAAAGAACAAACAGAAAATACATGTGATATATTGTGTTTACAAGTTTTGCCTTAGCCTAAAAAATGCTATATTAATGCATTTAATACTATTTAAGTTCTAAATGGGCTATGTGGAAACAGGCAAATATAAATAAAGTTTACACACAAACCAGTGCATATAAGTTCATAAGTTTAAAAGAAACAAATTAAATGTGAAAAAAAAATGTGAATCAACAACAAATTTTGAGTTCAGTAGGATGAATTGCCTTTTTTGTAGAACTATTTTCAATGAAACCCAATAATTTAAAGCTTTGGTAGAGTGCTTACATCATTCTTTCAGGTTTATGGCTCTTTTTCCTTGTTAAACTGACCTATTTTATACAATGTGGCTCCAATAAAACACTTGAGTGTACAGAATGCGTGAGGGAATTTAAAGGCACTCTTTTGTGAGATTCACAGGAGATTTGTGAGGTTTGGGGGCTCTTCCTGATGTTTTGCGGGCTAAATTCCCCTGAGGGCGGTGCCCCAGATTTAATGGTACTCACCTTGTAGATTTCTTCATATGTTTCCTCATCAATCTCAACAGTAGTTACAGTCTCCTCACAATCACCAAGAATCATGTTCAAATGTTGATCATAAGCCTAAGGTCAAAATTGAAACATACGTATAGGAGGATATCAATTTGAGAAAGCTGATAAGTAATCAACCTATGATTATCAAACATCAGAAAACAAACATGGTGTTTGTGATAACAATCAGCGATATATAAGATTGATAAGATTACTAACCATTGAAGGGATAAGTACAGTTCTGGTCAAACTGAATTTTAGTAACCACAACTTGCACTATAATATTACAAACTCATAATTAATTTGTAACTCCACCATGCCCCAAAGGTAGAAAACTTCTGCCATCAGTCTGCCATCATTCAAAAAGCAGCTGTTAAAACTCAAGAGGGCACCCTCTAAAAACATTATATCAATTTTGTCCTCAAATTATCAAATAAAAGTGGGTCACACATTTATTTAATTACCTCACAAATGAATTATTTCTTGGAGTGACCTCTAAACCAAAACTAAACTCTAAATCTCTTTAAAAAGTCTGAAAATATTTGAAGTTATAAGTCAATCCCAAACAAGATTTTTTTTTTTTTTTTTTTTTTAAAGGTCTACTTCTGGTATCAGTGTCTTCATTGATCAGTCTAAAGGCTGAATAGAAGGGAAAATTTTAATCTCCTCGAGCCTAGAGCTGTATTTTGGTCTTGAATTTTCATTTTGAACATAGATCTAAGAGAAAACTTACTTATAACCAGACAGCAGTAAAAAAAAAAAAATTCTTTTTACATTGCACAAGATTACTTTGGGCCAAATTTTGTGACCATTACACTTCCTTTATAGAGAGACATGGTATTCGTGAAGTGTTGTGTTGTTTTTTTCGTCTTGAACACATATATGATATTTTATGCTTTGTTTTGTGATTGTATATAATATTTTGTTATGTTTTTTGAAGATCAATAAAAACATTACAACTAACTTACATGCAACCTTCCTTTGAGCTCCCGATCATTCCTCATCTTCACATAGATCCTTTCATCCAGACTCAGTCTGATCAGATCTAACGGCTCCTCTACAGTGTTTGTTGGCTGACTCGGCTGCAATAGTAATACAAATCAACAGAACAGAAACAATTTTATCTCATTTTATTTCCATGATAAACCTTTTCCTCGCACAGAGCAGGGGGTGAGTGACCGTGAGTCAGAGAGGGGACGGTTTACTGATTATTTGCCTTGGCAAGCCAAATAGTGTTTAAATGTTCAAAAAGGTGATGATCAATATTACAGAAATAAAGCTCATCTCCATTATATTGAAGGAGAAAATAAACCATTACCGTATTTGCTGGTGTATTAACCGCACACTTTTACATACCAAAGAACTTGTAAAATGGGGGGAGCGGTTAATACACAGAGATAGAAAAACATGTTTAATGAAAATACCACATATCATGGCTATTATAGCAGTTTATGTGGAGTAAAAAGCTTGGTATAGGCTTTCCTGTTATGAATTATGCCCTATTCAGAAATAAGTATGTGACTTTACTAAAGTTATAGGGGAAAGCATGGGATGTGTGTATAGTTAGATTAGGTTGCAAAGATTCCCAGCATAGTTTTATCATCTAGAAAATGTTCTTCTATGACAACCCAAAGTTTGGGGTGCGGTTAATACACAGGTGCACTTTATAAACCGGCAAATACGGTATACAGTTTTAAGTCATCAATTAGTTTTAAGCCAAACATATATGCACTAGTATGGGCCAATCATTTTTCCCCCATGTAACACTAACAAAAAATTAAAATTAAATGACTACATATCATCGTCCAATACGATCACAAGTCATATTTCTAAACGATCATCGATCACAGACAAACCCCTTCACTTCTTCTAAAGTACATGATCCAGTCATTTGGACCATTTACACGCAATTACGCTAATACGCTGGAGATAAGCATACCGTCCATCCGTACACTGTACCATTCAACAGTTGAACGCCGTGTTTAAGGACGCATCGGTAAGGAAAAGAGACGGGAAATAATAATTTGTTTCTACATTTTGCGGTCTTCAAAACAACAGAGTCGGTAATTATTATCAAAGTACTACCGGTATATGAATTGTGGATCACATTAACAAATTTTTGTTTGCATTTGCTGGTAAATGGAGGGAGGAATCGGCCGACAAAAAATGTTTTTGTGTTGGATAGTGCAGGCTGCAGCTGCAGCAGGCGGAAGATGTTGATCTCCGCACAACGCCGTTGACAACGTCAACGCCCAGACCCAATCAACGTGGTCAGAAACTGCGGAAATTGAATGGGTGCAAATCTCCAGGCCCCGATGGCATGCACCCAAGGCTGTTAAAGGAAGCTGCCTCATCCATTGCAGAACCATTGCAAATTATTTTTTTGCAGAACCATTGCAAATTATTTTTGCAAAATCCATGGAAGAGGGTATATTGCCGCAAGACTGGAAGATTGGTAACATTACTCCTCTTCATAAGAAAGGAAGCAAGAAGAAAGCAGAAAACTATCGCCCAATAAGTCTTACGTCGGTCATTGGGAAGACTTTGGAAAGCCTGATTCGAGATAAACTAGTGCAACACATGATGAATCAACAACTTATGTCTGACTGCCAACATGGGTTTACCCCAAACAGATCTTGTATGACACAGCTCCTCTGCGCTATGGAAGAGATTACATCAATACTTGACTCTGGAAATCCCATCGATATCGTTTACCTTGATTTTTGTAAAGCGTTCGACTCTGTGCCGCACGAGAGATTGCTCAAGAAGCTATCAGCCTATGGAATAGGAGAGAACCTTCATAGATAAAATCGTTCATCACAGGAAGGGAGCAGAGAGTGGCAATAAATGGTGCAAATTCAAACTGGTGCCACGTTCAAAGCGGGATTCCACAGGGGAGTGTTCTGGGACCTGTACTCTTCATTATATACATTAATGACCTCCCGGATGCTATTCTCAATAGCATTTACATATTTGCTGATGATACAAAGATTTTTAGTGATGTTAGCTTGATTACGAAAAAGGAGTCACTCCAGGAAGATTTAGATAAGGCAGTGGAATGGTCCAAATCTTGGCAACTGAAATTCAATGTTGGAAAGTGTAAAGTTTTGCACATCGGGAGAAACAACCCAAGATACAGTTACGTCATGGATGATGCACACATAGGTTCATTACAATAGCGTTGTGCGGAGATCAACCTCTTCCGCCCGCTGCACTATCCAACGGAAACAAATTTTTTTGTCGGCTGATTTCTCCCTCAATTTACCAGCAAATGCAAAAAAACTTTCGTTTATGTGATCCACAATTCATATAATTACCGACTTTGTTGTTATGAAGACCGCAAAATGTAGAATTAAAATGATTATTTCCCGTCCGTTTTCCTTACCGATGCGTCCTAAACACGGCGGTCAACTGTTGAACGGCAACAGTGTACGAATGGCCGGTATTGTTATCTCCAGCAAATTAGCATATATTGCGTGCAAATGGTTCACCTGAGTGAACCATTTACTTTGTAGATGTGGGATGATGCAGAACTGGAAGAGACAAGACAAGAGAAGGATCTTGGGGTGATAATAGACGAAGAACTCAACTTCCATCAACATGTGTCATCGGCTGTATTAAAAGCTAATCAGATCCTAGATCGACAAATCTATCGCTTTCATGGCCTTTTTGACGTTATTATTGTTATTTTCACTGTCGGCATTCTAGCGATAGACGCGACCGATACGCGGTGCCTTAAGAGGCAAGAACACCGTAAGTCCGCAGTAAAAGTTACTTACGGAATAACATTTTTGTTGGGACATAAAACACCACATTCTCACACTTTGAGCGACATTTGTAGCCCTATCAATACATTTTGTGATCGGCATCCCTACTGTCAGGGCCGGGCATCGTCATCGATGCCACCATCCTACTTCTGACTTATAACAATATCTTTTATCATGTCGTTTTTTATACAAGTGTTCCTTTATCTTTCTTTCTCCTTGTGTTGATGTTTCATGTTGCAAGTTGCATAAATAAAATTTAAATTGAATATGATGATCAAAAAAGACATGTACAGCAATGTCAACACATAACAGTGTAAAACCTTTCGATTCATTTTCTTTGGTCATCTATGATGCAGCTTGTAACTTGCAACTTTTGGCTTATATATGCCGCATGGAAATGATACAGGTACATCTTACTCTATGTACATTGCAGATTACCTGCGATATATGTTTCGTTGAGCCGCGTATACACGCAATTATTTTGCAAGAGGCTTTACAATATATTTCGCTGATACCCAACGTTCCTGATCTCACATAATTTCAAAACGTTCGCGAAATATACTGTCAACATGACCAATGACTTATACTGTCTATACGACTTATACGACTTAGCTTTTATTTACCGCTTTTATTCAAGTCATTTCCCCAAGATTATACCAAGCAAAATTCATACAACATGTGATACTAATTAAATCAGTGCTTATTTATAGATTATGCACACACACATTCACAACAATCAACATTCTTACCACTTCTGATTCTTCCGCCATTATGG
Source organism: Echinarachnius parma (assembly GCA_037951105.1). Lineage (NCBI taxonomy): Eukaryota > Metazoa > Echinodermata > Echinoidea > Clypeasteroida > Echinarachniidae > Echinarachnius > Echinarachnius parma. Next base: position 37,429 of record JBAMJV010003621.1, on the reverse strand, counting down.
TTCGTATATCGCAGTCGCACGCGTTTACAATGTTAGTCTAAATGCCAACCGTTTTGTTGTTGTTAATTACATGTTGCTGTGATATTTTTTCAGATGAACTTGATGTAAATTTTACATCAAGTTGTAAAACAACCTCAGGTACCGAATATGAGCCGATGTTATTATAGCAATACAAATACAAATATATACTTGTATCAACAAATGAATTGTACAATCGATTTGGATTATGGATAAATAAATGTATATTTTCTGCGTTTTCTAGTGAACGTTTCTGAAAGTGAAAGCGACTAGCAAGAGCCTAGCACAGAAATGTTGTGCAACACAAGCGCATGTTATTGTTGAGCAACAATTTTACCAGGCCTGTGATGACATGTGGCTGTTATCGATGGATGATGGATCGTAAGCATCGTCGGCAAGCTATTAAAAACTAAACTCGCACAGACACAGAATCAAACTTCAAAGAAGGGACAATTTATTTCGAGTTTCAACCGTGCAAAGCAAAACGTTAGGAGTTGAGAGCACATCTAGTCAAGAAAGTACATGGTCTGATGGTCCACAGGTCCAGGTCCAGATCCAGTCAGCTGAGTGAGCTGAGAGAGTGAGAGTGAGAGCACATCGATCGAGCATCTCAACTCAAGACTCAGCCTCAGCCTCAGGTCTGTCTACATGTACTAGAAGGCCGACAGTAAATATTTCAGTAATAATTAGATCAACAAATCTAGAGCTTTCATGGCCTCTTTGTCTAGTTTGACATTACTGACACATGCTTGTCAGTAATAATGTCAAAGTCAAAGAGGCCATGAAAGCGCTAGATTTGTCGATCTATCTACATACAAACAATGACAATGTAGGGTCCTACTAATTAGCGCTAACAAGTGCGAACTGCGAAGTACTGCGAACAAGTGCAAACAAATTTCCCATTCGCATAGCATGCACTTGTTCACAGTTATTAGTAATTGCTGCGCTCAAATACTAATTACTGCGAACAAGCGCGATCGGGATTAATTGCGGACAAATTTGTTCGCATATGAAATCCTGTTCGCGCTTGTTCGCATTACATTTGTTCCCTAACCCTACATATCGATGGCTTAATTATTCGCGCTATATAGTTCGCGCTTGTTCGCAGTACTTAGCACTTGTTGGCGCTAATATTAATAAGGACCGACAATGTATTGTCAATAATTAATGGTCCTTCCTTGGGCTTGGTATATCGACAAATCTATTGTTTTCATGGCCTCTTTTACATTTAATTGTAATCTTTTACTGTCGGCCGACATACACTCACACTCACAGTAGTCAGTAGGTTCATATGCGGTCATCTTGCCACATTTAGAGTAGACTGAAAAATCAGTCTATATTTCGAGGGTTGTTCCACTGAGACTGTGTGTCTTGTTCCACTATTCCTCTTCACGAATATGGGGGTGGACTGGATAGTATGACATCATAATATTAAAGGATGCCCATAACGAGTTGGATTTTGCTGACTACTTCGAGCACTAGCTGCTCTAGTATTAGTAATGAACTAACATTGTATTATTATAATATTAATTTTTATTGTCAAGTTATTTAGCAGGATGTTAGAATCACTAGGTCACCGTCAGGTATAATGTAATAATCAAAACATTATCTAATGTACCTATACATGTATGTTTGTTTTTTGTATGCATAAATAATGTGTTTTTTAACTGTAGTGTACATTCACAATAACACGTACATGTATGCCCTTGTACTTGCATGAGCTTGGCTTTACTTAGATCGGTTAATTTCACATTTCCCATTTCAGCTTGCTGACTCTTCTGATGTGGATATTGGACCACGCTCAGCACGAACAAAATGGCAAGAGGAAGAAAAACAAAGACTTCTACCACTTCTACTTCCAGTACTACCAGGAAAAGAGGGAAAGCTCCAGCAAAGGAATCTGCTAACAATCATGATGAAGAGTCGGACCGTGATTTGAAACAGAACGACAGCACAAAGACTGTCACAGTTTCAAAGAGTAAATTGTGTAAACCAGCAGCACGGAGTGGAAGAAAGACAGAGACTCATTCTGAAGTGAAGCAAGATGGTGTCGACACACGGACAAAAGGGAGAAGTGCCAAGGTAAAGGCTGTGCAGAAACTGTCAAACATGAAAGAGAAACAAGAAATGGATGATGAATATGCAGACTCAGGTGACGAGTTTAAAGCAGATGAAGAAGATGATTTCATTTCTAGCTCGGATGATGATTTTGAGGTCTCTCCTTCATCTCAAAAGCAGGCAAAGTTGAAACAAAAACGTAGGTCTGCATCATCTTTTGAAGACAGAGTTGGAAAGTTGCCTGGGTACGACTTGAAAGAGAATCAAGAGGGCTATTCAGAACGGAAGCAAGACAAATCAATTGTAAAGACTGAAGAGAGGTACACAACTCAAGCTTCACAAGAGGCCTTCTTGTCACTCAGTGAAAGTGGTTCATCATCTGATGAAGATGAGTGCATGAGTCATTCCATGAAGGGCAAGAAGTTGGTGGCAGATAAGAAACCGATTCCAAAGTCCATATTTGATGACGGAGTTGCAGATCAAGTGAATTCTGTGGCATTGACAGAGGAACGGAAAGAAATAAAGACACAATCTCTGTTTGAAATAGACGGCTGTTCGGCAGTTGATGAAGAGCCTGATGGAGATGCCCTCACTGTAATGCATGGTCTGAATTCTGATGAGAATCTTGAAGTCAAAACAGAGCCAATAACATCACAGTACTTCACAGGGTCTTCTCCTAGTAAAACAGCAGCACGAAGAGGAAGGTCCTCCCTCCTTGCAAGAGAAGCGCCTAAAGAAGACGAGACAGAGCCCAAAACCGAGGTGAAAATGTCACTTTCTGATGGCGATGAGCACAAAAGTGATGATCAAGATAATTTTGATGAACCGAGCTCAGCAAAGCCAACAAGGAAACCATCTGGGAGACCATCAAGAAAGACAAAGAAACCCACAAAAGCAGATGATATGTCCACAAACAGCAATACTGCTCCATCAACAAAGTCAAGAAAAAGAGGAAGGATTCCCAGTCAGCTAGCTGCATCAGAAGAGAGTGGAGCTACTCCAAAAGGCAGTAAGACTCTAAAGGAAGAAAAACAACTGAAGCAAGTTGTCAGAGTTCTACCTAAGCGGAGAAAGGTGACACTTGAAGTGAAGAAGCTGTCTAAATCTGATGTGGAGCTAAAGAAAAGCAGTGTTAGGCGAAAGATGGAGAAGGATGAAGAGGAGATGGAGGTGGATGATGGTCAGCATGCTCTAAAGGAGGAGGCAGGAGAAGTGGAGGATGTGTCATCTGATGACAGCCACTCGGACTGGGAGGCAGTAGAAGGTGAGTGACCAAATTAATGTCACCATAATTTGCAAAATACAATTTGCTACTTGGAGCCTTGGAGGGACAGGAAATTAATTTAAATATTGTCATATATAGCGCACAGCTTACAACAATGTCTAAATCCCATTTCAAACCATAATCAGTACATTTGTTTTAAATATGATATAGTTTTTTTATTGCAAAGGTATTAGTGTTTGTATATATATTAAACATAAATTTACATTAATCACTGGAGTCATATTTATTCAAATAGTTCAGCAGTTGAAAGTAAATCCTAGTTCATTAGTTCATTAGTTCACTCTTGAAAAGATAATGATGCCTAACATTTTACTTTTTCTTAATTTCAATGACATTCTAGACACCCCTCTGAATGAGAGTGGAGAACCGACTCTAGCCAGCCAGAACCAGAATGAACCGGATGAAAAGTCTCTAGAGATAGACATCGACCTGCCTGGAACATCTAGTAGGGCAAAGAAAAAGTAAGTACAACTCATCAATCTATGTCAGCGTAAGTTATTCGCCCAAATATTGATTTGAAGGAGATGAAGGCTGAAATAAAGTTTTAGGTCAGGTGAAGGCTTCGTCAGAGATGTCTCTGGCTGAGATCTAGATGATGATGATGATCGATTCATTGGACAGGGTTAAGCAGAATAAATGTACTTTGTTTGAAAATCACTTTATTGAGAGTCTTTGTAATGTCTTCATGATTGTGCACACAAAAAGAGAAAAAAAGGCATGATAAAGTAACCTTCAGGACAAGGAATTTTCAAAGAATTGTATTCTCCACCCACCTACTTATTGTGTGCTCTTTCTAGGAGGGGCAATCCGCAATTAACATTTAATTAACAATTTATCAATCGCTCGTTCTTAACAGGAAGTACACTTGGGCATCATACTTTCAATGGCAGGTCAATAAATACAACAAAGAACAACGATTGCAGCTACACAAGGTAAAGTTTATCGTGTTATATTCTTCATAATGAACAGGTTATTATTTTAGTTGATCAATGTAAATTTAATTTACACTTTTGTCATCATGTATCAGAGGGTATAAAGGAAGAAGAAGAAATAATAAGACATTTGCTAGAGCTTTTTTTGAGCCCCCCTCCCCCACCCCCAAGAAACAGGAAGATACAGAATACTAAGAGTGTCCGGTCAGTAAGCAGTGCCCCCAATTAGAATAAGAAAGCAAATTACATATGTACATGTATGTGCCCCCGATAAAATTTTAAAAGCCCACACTATGCCTCTGTAAAAACATGCACCCATCCAATTGTTATGAAAAATGTAACATATTTTCAAAACAAGGCTCCAATATTTGTCTTTGTTCCAGGCTCATCTAGTACTTTTGATTGCAAGCTGTTTCCATAGCAACCGAGTCTGTAACACTGCGGAGCTGCAGTGCATGGGACTGTCTCTGGTTCCATCTGAGGTATTGTCCAGGAGACCAAAGGCACTCAACATCACCTTCATCACCAGAGTACTCAAATGGTATGTTTCGGAAATGGGCAATCTTTAATTGCAAGTGTACGGTAAAAAAGGGGGTGAATTTGACAAAGTTTTGTCTAATTGTTCTATCTTAGAACCCAACAGGAATACATTTTTAGAATGATTTTGGTCACCTTAAGGTCTCCATATGTTGCCATAGTAACAGTATGTAACACTGCCGAGCTGCCGTGCTTGGAACTGTCTCTCATTCCCCCAGAGATACTGTCATGCTGTTTTTAAACATACCTGTTTTTTGTTCATCAAATTGCATGTGGAGTGAAGCAAATGCTTTAAAAATGCAAATGTTTAAGATATGTCACCTGTGAAATGTAGTTTATACAGAGAAGCCTCATAACTAGGAGCATGCGATCATGAACTTACCTTGTTACATGTATGTCAAGTATCCTGTTATATCAGGGTAAAATTAAAATAATAATCTTGTTCAAGGTTTTGTTATATTCAAGCTCTTTATATCAAGGTTCAACTGTGAACTCGTAGGCCATCCCCTGATGAAATAGGTTCTTGCAAATCATTTCAAATACTATTAAATTATCATTAGGCCTATGTTTAAATGATGTTTTGATGCAGGTTCCAGGATTGTGTGACAATCAGTGCAGAGCTGAAAGAGGATATCTCATCATCGTTAGACCAAGTCTTACTGTCCAGATTTGGACAGAAACAGGCTGCTTCAGAAAGGGAGCTGGTTCACGTAAGTATAAACTCTGAACCCTGATAGAATATGTACTACAGTGTAGCTACCATTACTTTACCGTAAATTAAATGTGTATTTCCTACATACGTATATGTACATTCAAATGGCTGTTCACCATTCTGATCTGAGAGATTTATGTCCCCATATTGCCTTGTGCAAATAATAACACAATCTCATTAATATAAACCTTTCAAAGGGAAAAAAGTTCTTGTCAAAGTAGATTTTGTGACAAAAACCTGTATTTCATAATCTAAAACTAATTCTAGTTTTTATTCAACCATACTGTATGGTTGGAAGAAAGCTTAATGTCCAAGTTAGGAGCCTGTTTTCCTGAAATTCTTATCAAACTTTGTTTTGATTAAAAATGCTGTCATATTTCAGTTGCTTCACCTGTTTTTGGAACCTCTCAAAAATGTATTTCTTGAAGCTTCCTCTTAGCCAGAACTTTACTATCCCTTAAATTAGACAATGTTCTCTAATTATCATAGCTTATTAATTGTATTATTAATTTTGAGAGAGAAATATGAATTTCTACCCAATAGAAATGGTGAAATGTAGTCATCACCGAAGTTTGATAAATGTGTTAATAGTAATGAATTAATGCCCTATGTTACCTGCAGATGTTCCTGATCATATATTTGGCACTATTTTGTGAAAACCAACTATGTCAGATTATCATGCCAATAAGAGATCACAACAACTGATGAAACTTTGAACATGTACTCCATTTGCTCCTGCTGATTTTCATTAAGGCTCTCTTCACAGCATACATATATCATCCATTTAAAAAATATAATTTTGTTTGTTTCTAGATGTTTGTGATCATCTTGAGGTCTTTGGGTGTAGATGTACGTCTCATTTTCTCTCTTCAACCCATGACACATAAAGCCAAGCTACTGACAAAGGTAATACCAGTAGCCCTAAAACCTTGTCTTTCAGCAAGCATTCTTGGCCTTAAAGATAATCCTTATATTTGGAAGAATTACAAATATTGTTTTTGCAAGAACGGCTATAGTAATGATATTCTTTATCTAATTATTAAGGTCTAAATAGGAAAAGTCAAAATTACACAGTAGTTTTTATTATAATTCTTTTAAATATAGAAACTGTAGACTCACACTAATATAGAAAATCATAAATGATTTGTTTGATATTACAGTGTCAAATAATTTCTATTCATCAATATGTACAAAGTTACATTATACTCATAAGTTATGTTAAAATTTAATGCATTACATTTTTTGCAGAAATTCAAGCAAGAAAATGCAAATGCTGCTGTGAAGAAGGGGAAATCCCCTTCCCAGAATGCCCGGCAAACGGGTTCAGGAAGTGCCGCTACCAAATCTCCAGGAAGCTCTCACTCTGATAAATGCAACATGACTGAAGAATCACCCTCCTCCTTTCCCAAGTCTGAGACCTCAAATGCTGGTAGAAGTGTGGGAGTGAAAGAGGAGAAAATGGGCAAATCAAGCAGAATGCAGAAGAACCAGAAAGGTGCATCAAACAAACAGTCGAGCAAAAAGGATGTATCAGGCAGTCAGTCCAGCCAAAATAACTCTTCAAACAAACAATCTGGCAATAACAGAATTGCATCAAACAAGCAAGCTGACAAAAATAAATTGTCATCGAACAACTTATCTAGCAGGAGCGATGCTGCATCAAACAAGCGATCTTGCAAAAACATTGCTGCAACAGATGGACAAGATAACAAAAATGGGACAAAGAAAACGAGGAAGACGGGGAGCATAGATGGAGGAGGAGGAGGAAATGGTAAGCTGAGGGGAAAATCAACAGATGCTGAAAAAAAATTGCCTCAGAGGAGTGCAAGAGCTAAGAATACCCGGAGGAGACAAACTGCTTCCAAGGTGACCCCGACTAAAAATGATGCGGATGAAGATGAGGAGGATGGGGAGGAGGATGAGGACTCGAGTGATGACTGCAGTGATTATGAAGAAGAGTTAAAGAAGTCTGCATCTAAACGTAAAACGAGGACACCCATCTCAAAGAAGCTGAAGAGGAAAATGGACTCCTCCATGTCGAGCATCGAAGAGGTGATGTCATCGGACAGTGACTTTGAAGTGAAAGTTGTCAGCATTACTAAGCAACAGCGAAAGCCGATTGAGATGACGACTGGTAGATCCAAGAAGGTTTCGAAGAAGATCTTATCCTCCGAGTCGGAGGAGAGTGTCATCTATCAGGGATCAAAGAACAAAGAAGTACAGGGTGAGTGCATTCATACCCTTTAAGAACCAGTCTTGGGCTGTGGTCTTTTAAATGAAAAGGATACACTGTGGTTATGCTATGATTATTTGGTAATATTGCAGACCATAATTTGTAAAATATACATTTTCAGACTTGTTCATATTAGTTTTAGAATTATTATTTTTCCATTGCAGTTTTATATTGAAATGCTTTCTGTTTTTGTATCATTATTTGTTAATTGCAGGATCCGATTGCTGGGTTGAAGTGTATTCATCTTCAGAGAGACGCTGGATTTGTGTGGACTGTGTCAGAGGTCACGTCAACAAGCCAGAGATGTGTGAAACATATGCCTCCAAACCTCTCCTCTACGTTGTTGCTGTTGAAAATGGTATGTGGTTGCCAAGGTTTTCAACAATTTATAACACAAATTAGGCTTGACCTTGATTTGAAGGATTAATATTAGGATAGTCAACAGATCATTTGCATGCCAAATTTGTAATAAGAGTCTTTTTAAAGAAATTATACTTGTTGCTGGAGGGAAAAGCTGCAAGCCCATTGAAGATCAAATAATCGTAGGTGATGATGATGATGATGATGAATCATGATGATGTTGATGTTGATGATGATAAGAAGGAGGAAATGTCTTTGGATTGAAAATGTTTATAACATTTAGAATTAAAGAATCTGATGTATCTTATTGTGATTAACGTTTTAGATGGCTCTATGAAGGATGTCACAAGAAGGTATGCCTCCAAGTGGATGACGGAGACACACAAGATGAGAGCAGATGAGGAATGGTGGGAGGACACTCTCAGACCGTATCTAGGCAACAAGAAAAGGGATAAAGATGAGGAAGCTTCTTTAGAGAGTAAGAAGACATCATTAAATGACTGATTTTTTGTGTGTTGATCCCTGGTGTAGATCTGTAAGCTATCTTGTTTTGTTCGGGGGGGAGGAGGATTTATTCATTTACACCCATGCCCCCCCCCCCCCCCCTCCCCCTTGAACAACAGAACTTTCTGCTTATCTTTGCCAATGTCATTTCTAAAACTTATGTTCTTCAGAATGTGCACATGTGTCTTCTTGTATATACAATATGTAGATGTACATGTAGTGAGGGATAGTGAAAATGTTTTAAAATCTTGTTCTTTGTTTTCATTCTCTGAGGTCAAAACAGTTGCGGGTGCCTTCATTTGTGTTTAAGCAAAATGTAACCATTTGTCATAACGAATTAAGATTTAGAAGTGGTTTTGGTGCTAATCAGTATATATGACCTACAGTTGATTTAGGATGTTGAAAAGGGTATATCAGCTACCACTCTATGTTCAAAGAAAACAATTTTGGTTAAACAAAAATTACGAGTTGTTGCACCTATCTTAAATTTTTTAAATGGCATATTCATTTTTCCAATGGTGTTTTTATTTGGCATAATTTCTTTTACTTTTGCAGGCAACCTACAGAACAAGCCTCTTCCGTCCTCTGTTGGAGAGTACAAGAATCACCCATTGTAAGTGATGGAACAGTGTAAATCACAGTGATATTGCAGTGACTGGATGATTGGTTTTTCATAAGTTACTTTATCTTTGATGTATTTCATGCATCTCATTGTGAACATTATTTTCATCTAAACAAGAGGGATATGACATTAAGTCCAGCACTAACCGTCATCTTTTTTCATACTTACCTAGGACAAGCTGTCTTTAGAACTATTTTCCACCTACGGTATGTTATTTCCCAGTGTTCCCAATATGGATGCATTTAAGTCTACATTAAATGCATACCTGTGAAACCACTTCTAAAATTTGTGTTTCAACTAAATTGTGGCATGATCATATTTTTTTTTTTGTGGGTGTGATCATTTCAGGATGCATTTATCTTTTAAGATCATTATTTAGAAGGAAAAAATATATATATATAATGAGATGCATGAGATATGAATAAATTACTCAAATTACTGAATCCAATTACTGAATTTCTTATTTCCTAGAAGATGTTGTCTTCACTTCACATTTTTAATTGAAGAGCTGGGTGTTTATAGTTTGGACCTTCATTTTTCTTGGGAGAAAGATTAGATGATTTGTATGAGCATAAGTAGATATTTGGAATAATTGTGTGTTAAAGGAGACAACGATCAGAACTTACTGATCAAAACATTGAGCGATGAGTAAGTCCATCTAATTAAGGACCACCATTCTTCCAAGAAAGAAATTCAACCTGGTGTACTGTAAACTTCCTCATCAAACTATTCCTTGCCATGAAAACCTCCTCCAAAGATGACAACATTTTGTGTAAATACAGATGTAGCATGACATCAATTTATTCCTTGCCATGGAAACCTCCTCCAAAGATGACAACATTTGGTGTAAATACAGATGTAGCATGACATCAAGTTATTCCTTGCCATGAAAACCTCTTCCAAAGATGACAACATTTGGTGTAAATACAGATGTAACATGACATCAATTTATTTTCTGCCATCACATAGATATGCCCTGAAGCGCCATCTTCTGAAGTTTGAAGCCCTCTTCCCTGAATCTCCGGCTGTCCTTGGTTACTGTCGAGGGGAAGCAGTGTATGCCAGAGAATGTGTTCACACAGTGAGTAGTGCATGATGGAATCGTGTATAAATCACATTTTAGTTGGTGTATTTTGTTGTTTTTGTTTGTTTTAATCTATTTTTATTTTATAACTAAGAATACGTATAACTTTGAATATCTAAGGCAAGCCTCCACACTAACTTTTTTCTCTACTGGCCCGTTCGGTTAAATAAAATCATAACTTTTCAGATTACTTCTAGATGACTTTTTTCTCTCGAAGTTGACCAATAATTTAGATGGGACAACCAATTTAGGCCATTTATGAAATTTACTTGCCCGACATTGTCGAGCGTAGGTGGAGGGAGACTAAGGGATCCAAAATGCGTCCGTCCGTCTGTCCGTCTGTCCGTCCGTCCGTCTGTCCGACCGTGACGCTTACACAAATTTGAATAACTTTCCAACCCTGCATCTGTTTGTAACCAAACTTGATTGGTAGATGCCCTATATTGGCCTCCATGATATGCTGGGGTCAAAGGTCAAATGTGAAAGTTTTGGGGTAAGAGTCTATTAGGGTTGATAACTTTCCAACCCTGCATCAGTTTGTAACCAAACTCAATTGGTAGATGCCCTATATTGGCCTCCATGATATTCTGGGGTCAAAGGTCACATATGTAGGTCAAAGGTCAAATGAGGTCAAATTTGAAAGTTTACCTGCAAGACTCTAAAATGGTCGATAACTTTCCAACCCTGCATCTGTTTGTAACAAAACTTGATTGGTAGATGCCCTATATTGGCCTCCATGATATGCTGGGTCAAAAGTCACATAAGTAGGTCAAAGGTCGGGTAAGAGTATTAGGGTTGATAACTTTCCAACCCTTCATCTGTTTGTAACCAAACTTGATTGGTAGATGCCCTATATGGGCCTCCATGATATTCTGGGGTCAAAGGTCACATGTAGGTCAAAGGTCAAATGAGTTCATATTTGAAAGTTTACCTGCAAGACTTTAAAATGGTCGATAACTTTCCAACCCTGCATCTGTTTGTAACCAAACTTCATTGACATGAATGCGTGCAATTGGGCGAGACACATTACGGCTTTCGCCTTGTTACTTGGCCCGGGCAATAAGGCAAGTGCCAAGCCCTGTCTAAGGTATGGCAAAGCCTCCAGCTTATAATGCTAGACCTCATCGCATGTTTCATTGTAAATTGGACTCTACAATTTATGTTTATGTATGCAATGTCTTGTGAAATATACAGGAATATAATAAATTAGATGCCAAAAACCATTCCGTGGCAAAGCCTTTAACATGGACACACAGACTAGGCACCTTGCAAATCCTGGCCTAATGCAAAATATGCCATTCAATTTTGTCTAGGGCACTTCCCAAGTCGAAATTCCCATAGAAACCATGGGACAATCCTTTGGGTCCCCTATGGGTTTTCTATGATGTTCTATGGGTTTTCTATGATGTTCTATGGGACCCATAGAAATTTACCAGGTCGAAAGTCCCCAAAAATCAAAATCCATAGAAAGACCCATAGGAATCCCTAAGACCCATAGAAACCCATGTTCCACTTTCCCTATTGAAACCCATAGGACCCCATAGAAACCATTAGGCCTATGGGTGTCTATGGGATTCCTATGGGTCTTGGTTCTATGGGAATTTCGACCTGGGTTTGCATATGTAAACAAAAATTGTCACCAGTTGAACCTAATACACCCCAAAGCTAAAAAGCAATTAACTTTCTTTCTTACTGACCTTCCCTTTTTTTGCCAAATGCAAAATATGTCGTTCAATTTTTTCAGGCCACCCTGTATATGTAAACAAAATCTTTGTCAGTTGAGGTTTATACGCCCTAATGCTAATCAGCTACTAACTTCCTTTCTTACTTACCTCTTTGTTGCCAGCTCCACACGAGAGAGACGTGGCTGAAGGAGGCGAAAGCAATCAGGATTGGTGAGAAGCCCTACAAGATGGTCAAACCAAGGCCCAAATGGGTAAGGCTACTAGGGGGAGATGTTAAAGGAACAAGATGGTCAAACCAAGGCCCAAATGGGTAAGGCTACTAGGGGGAGATGTTAAAGGGACAAGATGGTCAAACCAAGGCCCAAATGGGTAAGGCTACTAGGGGGAGATGTTAAAGGGACAAGATGGTCAAACCAAGGCCCAAATGGGTAAGGCTACTAGGGGAAGATGTTAAAGGGACAAGATGGTCAAACCAAGGCCCAAATGGGTAAGGCTACTAGGGGAGATGTTAAAGGGACAAGATGGTCAAACCAAGGCCCAAATGGGTAAGGCTACTAGGGGGAGATGTTAAAGGAACAAGATGGTCAAACCAAGGCCCAAATGGGTAAGGCTACTAGGGGGAGATGTTAAAGGAACAAGATGGTCAAACCAAGGCCCAAATGGGTAAGGCTACTAGGGGGAGATGTTAAAGGGACAAGATGGTCAAACCAAGGCCCAAATGGGTAAGGCTACTAGGGGGAGATGTTAAAGGAACAAGATGGTCAAACCAAGGCCCAAATGGGTAAGGCTACTAGGGGAGATGTTAAAGGGACAAGATGGTCAAACCAAGGCCCAAATGGGTAAGGCTACTAGGGGAGATGTTAAAGGGACAAGATGGTCAAACCAGGCCCAAATTGGTAAGGCTACTAGGGTGAGATGTTAAAGGGACAAGATGGTCAAACCGAGGCCCAAATGGGTAAGGCTACTAGGGGGAGAGGGATCTAGTAACTTTGTTGACATGTGCAAAAGGTGATGATTAGTTGATAAAATGTGTATTGGTGTGATCTGATATGTCCAATGTGTGAACTTTTCACGTTAAATGGATATTATATGGCCAAGTAATGAGCAAAAATTTAAAATCCAACAGTTATAACTTTCCAGTGGATACTTACAAATCTGAAAACTTAATCGTAAATATATTTTTAATGAAACGGAAGTTAAAGAAAACAAAACCCGTTCCAGGCTTCTATTGCCAATACAAATACAACAAGATATTAAAGGGAACAACTATAATTCTAAGTAAGATTTGTGGATTTGACAATGTTACTAGATCCCTTTAGGTGATCTACTAAATTGTTTAAATTCTACAAAAATAATATGCAGCTTTCACATTTCTCTTGTTCCTTATTGTTTAGCTTATGGTAACAGAAGAATGAAATGGGTTTTGGTTTGTCAAATGTCTCCCGTATTTTGGAGATATTTATGATTTGGTGAAAAGAGTTATGAAGTGCTTATCAATTGTAGTCCAAATTCATTGTCAGTATGTGATAAAATCTGACACAACAGAACATCTTTGTATCATAATTTCTTGGAGACCTTTAACTGAAATATTTATTACATTTATTTATGAATATTACATTCATTGAATATACACGCCTTGCTATAGTTCAAACATGCAGTTATTCATCCGATTGGATTCGGAATCAGAGTGTCATGCTTCAATAGTGGGAAATAATGACCCAGCAATTTCAGATTGGTGTCGGCGTTTTTAATGACCAAACTCAAGACAACATAGGGAGCTAGCCCGTAATCATTAAACTTCATAACAAACGTAAGGTGGGCTTCACTTTCATATGTTTGTATATTTCCTGCAGAAAAAGGGAGAAGGAATGATAAGGACTGCGGGGGCTACACTTGGAGTGTTTGGGAAGTGGCAGATTGAGGACTACATCCCTCCTCCTGCAGTAGACGGCAAAGTGCCTCGGAATGAGTATGGAAACGTGGAGCTCTTCAAGCCATCCATGCTACCAGCAGGAACCGTCCATCTTAAGAGTAAGCACAGCATTGAGGCAAAATCAAAATTTGCAAAAATTAATTATTTGCACAATATAGGGTTAGTAATTAATGTAATTTGTACGGGGAGTGAACGGTTTACCCTTTCAGACTACATCCCACCTCAGAGGATAGACAGCAGGTCCCTTGTAATGAGTATGGGAATGTGGAGCTCCTAAAGCCGTCTATGCTGCCTTCTGACACTGTCTATCTTAAGAGTAGGTACAGTATTGATGCAAAATAAAAATAAGAGTATTTCCAAAATTAAATTATTTTCACAATATAAGGTTAGTAATTAATGTAATTTGTACAGGGAGTGAAGGGTTTACATCCCTCCTCCTGCAGTAGACGACAAAGTTCATTGTAATGAGTATGGGAACTTGGAGCTCTTTAAGCTATCTATGCTGCCTACTGGCATGTATATATCCATGCAAAATCAAAATAGATTACGGTATTTGCATGAAAAAGCATTAAACCGTTCACTACGAGATTCTGAAATCCCCATAGACTTTGTACATAGCCCATCCGGTTCCCATAAGCAATGGGTTAATATGCTAGTTTTATGTGGTTTGTAAGTTCTCACTGCTTTCAAGTTCTCTATATCCAATGATTGCCATCTTCTTTTTTCTTTTTACACATCAGTTCTAGGTCTCAACCGGGTAGCCCGAAAACTTGACATAGACTGCCCCTGCGATGATGGGCTGGGACTTTCATTCAGGATTCAACCATCCTGTGTAAGTTCTCGGTGCTTTCAAGTTGTTGATATCCAACATGTTCTCTTTTTGTCTCTGTTTACACATTAGTTCCCGGTCTAAACAGGGTAGCCCGAAAACTTGACATTGACTGTGCTCCCGCAATGATGGGCTGGGACTTTCATTCTGGCTATACCCACCCTGTGTAAGTTTTGAAAGTTTATAACTTTTCAAATTGTATGCATATATTTACTTTTCTTTACAAATGTTATACAGTCAAACCTGGAGCCAACCTGTCTATATAGGTCACCTGTGTACAGTGGCCACTTCTCTTGTTTCTCAAAGGTGGTCACTATACACTGGTTTTACTGTACTTGTTCCCAACAACTACCAAAGCTTGTTAGAGCTTGATGGACATAGCAACGGCTATTTCATCCAAAGTACACTGTCAGTCAAAAGAAACTAAACACAACTCTGATGTGAAACTCATTGAAATCAATGAATGAACACTGCGAGTCTGCAGCTAGACATTCACAAGTATGCATAGCAGTGATGTACGTTAGCACCACATTTTCTCTTCCAAATAAGGTGTTCCATGTCTAAAGGATAGTTTGTATTGTGTGTAACTGAATTTTAGTGACTAAAAATGTTTTGTTATTATTGAAATCCAATAGATTTGTGTTGGGTTTTAGCTTCTGATTAGCAGGAGCATTAAAGGGTACCACCACCCCAAAATAATATTCTTAGAAATAAAAGGTAACATTTTTAGTAGTCCATTTCACCAAAAAATCCAGAAAAATATGTTTCCAGAAAAATTATATAAATGGAAAAAAGCATCACCATACTATACCTTTTGTCTAAAACAAACGCATCGTCAGTGATTCTATTATCTCCAAACATATGCGTGAATATAATTGGCGCACTTGCAAACGTTTGGCATATTATTTGATATCACACAGCGGTACCAAAACATATAATTATGTGTTGTTCTGTGCCTGGTGGTCCTCTTTAAGGATTTGGGGGAAATACGACCGCTCAGGGTGCTCTGTTGAGCAGTGGTTAGAACACAAGAGCACAAGGCTAGAACACATAGCAATCCGGAGGTCTAGCGAACAATCCCTGATAAAGCTAATTTTTTTTCTCCTTTGTTCATATTCATGTATTGAATATTATTTTGTGTCATAGCACGAGCATTGAAGAGAATTTGAGAGAAATGCCATCACTTATGAGTGCTCTATTGATCAGGGGTTCGATCACCTGTCCAGCAAACTGTAGGACTAGTGATCAATTACGGACAACGCCCTTTTTTTTTTATTTGCTCATATTCATGTATTGAATTTGGTTATTATTTGAGTAGAGGTATTGTGGCATGATCGGATAAGCCCTTGGCTCCCAGTCACAGGAGCCAAGTTTGAAACTGATTGATGACCGGGCTCTTGTGTCCAGCAAAACATTTAATAGGCATTGCTGCTCTCTACCAAGGAGTTTGGTTGGGTGTTAATTAGCCTGTAGCGCCCCAACAAGCTTGGGCTAGTATGCTTCCCAGGGAGTTGAGATGATGCACAAGATAATCATGTTGGTTTGAATTGTATGATGACCAAGAGTAATACTAATGCTACAGTGCTTAATAGAAACCCAGTATTATAAAGCGATATATAAATTAAATGTATTTGTTGTTTTGCAGGATGGATGGGTTTGTTGTATGTGAGGAGCATGCAGAGGTTCTGGTGGCAGCCTGGGAGGAGGATAGGGCAGAACAGCAGAGGAAGGAAAAAGAGGTTTGAAGCAATCTTCTTTCCTTTATTTATTGAGTGAAGATTAGCAGTTTACAATTGGAAAAATACATTTTATGATAAGAGTGTGAGAGGGAAAAAAAGGTTTGAAGCAATTTTCTTGCAATCATGTATTGAGTGAAGATTCTTAGTTTACAATGGGAAAATACATTTCTGTTTAGAACAGTTTAGAGGAAATAAAAAGGGGTTTGAAGTAATCTTCTTTCAATCATTTGAAGATTCTCAGTTTACAATGAGAAAATACATTTATAAGAACAAGAGGGGAAAGAAAAAGAGGTTTGAAGAAATCTTCGGATTTCAATCATTAATTGAGTTGAGATTCTCAGTTTGCAATGGGAAAATACATTTATGATAAGTCAAGAACATGTGAGGAAAGAAAACAAGTTTTGAAGCAATCTTTCAATAATTTGTTTCAAACTTGAAGTAGGTTAAGTCGCAGTTTACAAGACAAAAATTAATTTATGATAATAAATACCCCCCAAATCATAATTCCTCAAAGTCTAGTTGACTTTTTGTTTTGATACTTACAAAGATTGTTATTGTTGTTTGGGAAGGACAACAATTGAGCTATACATTGTGTAAGCTCTCACAACATGTGATAAATAGACAAGAAATAGAAACAAAAAGTTAGTAATTTATTTCTATTGACCAATTCTGTTTTGTTTTATAATCTCATTTGACTTTGTTCAATTTTCAGAACTGAGTGATTTGTGCTGTGAAGAACTGGACACACTTCAACAAAAGTCTTTCCTTATTCTTTTCTTTTCTGTCTTTTTTTTTATACTGGAGCTGCAATGTATCCATGAAACAAGCACTGCAAATAGGTTGATATAGGACATCATATTTCATGTACATAAATGTTATGCAGTCATCCTTCTTTTAAAACAAATATTTCAGAAACAGGAGATTGTGTGGCCTGAAGAATTGGAAACACATTTTCAAGAGCCTTTTCTTATCGCTTTTAATTTGCATGTTTTTTTGTTCTTGTTCCTTCTTCCTGTTTAGGGGCAGCAATTCAACCATGGTATAAGCACTATAAATGTTTGTTTTTTTTCAGAAACGGGAGATCCGTGCCCTGAAGAACTGGAAACACATCACCAAGAGCCTTCTGATCAGAGAGAGACTGAAAACCAGGTACCAGTCTCATGAACACAACTCTGGTGTAGCTGGTACATCGGCACACCCGAAGGAAGGCAAGAAAACTGATACCAGTCCGGTGAAAGCCTCCTGGCCCAAAAACAAGATGACATCGTTCACAGGTGACGCAGGAAATCTGCTTCCATTTGAAAAAAAAGCCAGGACTAAGAAAAGGTGATTGTTGATGGCAGTCATTGTATAGGTATGTTTGATATCGGGTCATACCAAATGGTTTTGTTCAAATTGACTCTTTCCTGGAATGATAGAGAAATGAACTGGGTCATACTATAAGTTTTGTTCAAATTGATCCTTTCTGGGAATGTTTAGAGATGTATATGAATATGAAGTATCTTAGGAAATATGTCTCATCATTAGATTAGAGAGAGAGAAAGGTTAAGATTGAAAGCCAAAAACTAGTCTCATGACCCCAACTTGCAATTAATTTAAAGAAAAATGCATTTGCCTGCTTACTTCTAGATTATACTTTCTCTTTTATTGGCATAATAATTGAGTTGCCAAATTGGGTAACCAAACTAAACCACTTGCAAAATTGTACTTGCCCTGGGCAATTGAGCAAGTGCTAGTGTAGAGATAGCAATTACTACCGGCAGGTTGGCTGTTTAAAGACAGGTGGCTGCTAGTACAGGTTTTTTATACTGCAATTGTCTTGCATCAGTATTCGAGTGTTGAATGACATGATAATAATACACACATGGAGTTAGATTGGAAGTTAATGGAAATTGTAAATAACTTCATGAACTTTAAGGGTATTAAGGCAGAATATCTTCTTATAGAATCTAGTAAGAAATGTTATATCCCAATAATACATATAATGTACATGAAAAGCCTTGCTGTAAAGCCTCGCAAAGCATGGTAAACACCTCGTGCCGCGTAAAGTCACAGTCATTATACAGACTGTCCCAGATAAAACGAAACCGGGTTTCATGGCAGAAATTTTCTGTCATAATGAATAATTTCCTTGATGATATACATGTATATGTCTGGAAAGCTCTGTGTCTCTTCTTTCATTTGATGTACAACTTATGGCACATAATTCAAGCATGACTGAATTAGAACAATGGAAAGGGGTGTTACCAATATTCCATTTGCACGCATAAATTTTAAGTTTGGGTGAGTTTTAAGGGATGTAAACGTACTTATTTTTAAAAAGGACAAACTCTACATAAAAGTTCATATTTTTATCGTTTACATGACACCTCATGCTAAACAAATAAATGATTTATGCCAGAGAACGAGTACAATGAAAACATGACTGATTTTTGCCCAAATGAGTGAAAGTTGAGTAAGAAGTCGCTCAGCTTTCCTGAATTAGCAGCTGACAATGTACTTTGATGCATGAGTGAATTTACACAAACATGGGGATCAGGGAAAACATGGGAAACAGGCTAGATCAGGAAAGTTACTCATTTGGGCTGGAATCAAGCATGTTTTCATTGTACTCGTTCTCTGGCATAAATCATTTATTTTTTAATCATGAGGTGTCATATAAAAGATAAAATTATGAATTTGTATGCGGTATTTGTCCTTTTTCAAAATAAGTACGTTTACTACCATTAAAACTCACCCCAAAACCTCACCCAAACTTGCAATTTCTGCGTGCAAATAGAATCTTGGTAACACCACTTTCCATCGTTCTAATTCAGTCATGCGTGAACTATGTGCCATAAGTTATATATCAAATGAAAGAAGAGACACAGAGCTTTTCAGACTTATATATATCATCAAGGTAATTATTCATTATAACATAAAATTTCTGCCATGAAACCCGGTTTCGTTTTTTCTGGGACAGTCTGTATATTTATATAATATTGACTGGCCTTGAGGGGGATACAACATATATTGCCTGAACTAGATCCAATATGGATCCTAGTGAAGGCAATATATGATGACATAAACGGTACCCCGGGGTAACAGACGAAAATCCGCCATTTTGTTTAATTATTTATTTAATTTTTAGGGCTGTACTGTGGGTATAGCGTGCATACAATCGCGCGCTGCACTGCATGCACAACTCAATAGCTGCGGTACGGTTGGACGCAAGATGGCGCTACACAACGCGGTACCCCGGGGTACAACGGTACCCCGGGGTACCGCGTGTGTCATCATATGTCGTATCCCCCGAAAGAGCCAGTCAATATCATTATTATTACCCATATCAAACATCTTGAGCAGTAACGGAAATTAGTAAAATGTAAACTTTGTATTTAAACATACCAAAACCAAGTCTCTGCTTCACAAGTACGGCTGCGGCTTGTTTCGTGTACACACCAATGGCAAATAACTATCGCGAGATTTTTCCCGCGGGCCAGTTCACTTTGTAAAATTTCGACTACGAATCGTGAAGTGCCCGGATGTCATATTCCCCTCTTTTTTAACACCTAAATCCCATAGGCTTTTGTGAAAGAGGGGAATATGGGAAATATTCCCCTATTTCACCTGCTGGCACTTGAAACGAGGGGAATATGATTTTGTAAAACCACAGCTCAGATGTCTGATATGGGTAATAATCACAAATATCTACGGAATATCCATATCACTTGGCCACTACCTTAACTGTAACAAAAGCTATGTCGTGGCTACATTTTGCTGTGGAATAGCCACACAATTGCCATGAAATAGTCGTGTTTTGTCGCATTCCACAAAAATGTCAACATGTGACTCTAACGGCAAGGCTTTTGGGGTATGTGACTGGGACATTGGACTTTGCATATTTTACACAGTCACATTTAATTTTGTACTTGCAGTATTATCGACCATGTAATTGTAGTCTTGCATTTAAAGCATTAAAATCTGTATCAGTATTAAATCTCAATAGTGACAGTACTTTGTAATGTACAGTCAAACCTGTCTATAGCGACCACCTATGGGAAATAAGAAAAGTGGCCACTGTAGACCGGTGACCTCTGTAGACAGGTCCCATAACATTGATTTTCTCTGTTGGGGCTCACTTTTGGTGACCACTATAGACAGTTCAGCTGCTATAGACAGGTGGCCACTAAGACAGGTTAGCTGCTATAGACAGGTGGCCACTAAGACAGGTTTGACTGTATTGTATGTTTCCATTGACTATTAAAAAAAAATATAAGGGAGGTGTTGCATGAAGTTACATTTAATCACAACTTTGCGATTGATGCCAACACCACCCTGATTAGTTGTACATCATTCAAGATTCATGTGGACTATGATCCAGTTGATATAATGATATGTATTATTTGTGTGTGAATATGAGAACAATATTTGGGTAGTGTTTACCCCCTATCACATATTACTGGTAGATCTTGACAAAGAAACTAGAACATGGCTAGGATTTAGAAAAAAAAGGAAATCGAACAATAGAACAGTATTCAATTATGCTATGAAATTCAGTACTGACTTCTATTCTTCTTAAATTATGTATACATGTACTTGTATAATCATGACAGAATCCAGATACATTTTTTATTATCTGAAAAACCAAGAGGACAAACTGCACAAAATAAATTAGATTCTAACCAAATTTGATGCTTTTGTATTGTCAATATATTTCATATACCTTGTTCAAATAAAAACTTATTTATACATAATAAATTCATTTTGTGACTTCTTAATGATTTTGGTGTCTGTCAAGCCACAGTTTCTTGTTACGTTTCATAAAATGCACTCATTTAATTTACCATTGCACTTGAGCGAAGTTCCAATACCACAATGTTTCCTTTTTACAAATCTGGCATCTACAGTCTGTCTAGATCCATATTAAATCTGCAATATCCTATTTGCACAATGTTTCTTTTACATTAATAATGAAATCACAATTTTATTTTAAACATCATACCTGCATGATTGTTGTGATCATTGACATGATTGTTGATGAAACTTTACAATTGAAAGCTTTTAGTTTCCACCACTTATCTTGAAACTCATTCATTAGCTAACCATTTCTTTCTTTAGCACATAATTGTTGCTGTATTTGATGATGATGTGCATATTGAGATGTGTTTTCAATAATTGCTAGAAACCTGCAAAGAGACAAGAGTATGGCAAATTAATTGTAGCCTATAAAACCATCTAACATGTGTTGCTTGAGCAAGTTATGGGTGCAATTTTTGTGATTCTGTTTTCACGGAATGCGCTAAAAGTTAAAAGATATGGCAATCTTATTCTAGTCTTTGTTTGCTAGGAATTTGCAAATAGCAACAAATCAACTGAGTGGGAGAAGTTAGAATACTGAAATATTATTGGTACTACTGTATAGATAATCTATAAATTTGACCATTTGTGAACAGTTTGCAATGCACGTGACAATCTTATTGTAGACCACTCTATTTGTTTGACTTTGTGGGAAAAGTAAGAATACTAAAATATTATTGCACAAAGCCTATATCATGTTTGACCAAACATGGGTGAGTGTGACATTGTAGTCTACTCTATTTGTTGGAATATGTGCGAGGACTGCGAGGGCTTCTGCGACTGAGACTAGCCCTTGGTGTGGAAGAGGGCTTGGCTGGTGATGGTGATGCAGTGGCTTTGTGTTGAGTAGCCCTGGTAGGGATACGGGATGATGAGGAAGATGAGATCGCAGCGGTCTTAGTTGGGATGCGAGTCAACCGGTAGAGGGGCGCAGAGGATGGTGGCGGAATCTGTGGCTCTTGGATAGCCACGCCCATTGTCAGCGTTGCGGAGGGCTCCCTCACAGGCGACAGCCAGCGGAAGTCGTTACGGATCTTGGCCTCCAGCTCGCTCAGCTGACTGGGAGAACCTGGGAAGAAGAATCAGGAAAAAAAAACACTTGATATCAAACTAACACTTCACACTTGTCATGTATCATATTACAGTTGATATCATGTAGAACAATGTTAGAATTCCGCTTTTTATTTAAACTTACCAGGGTGATGTATTTATTTAAGTTTCCTTCCTCTTCAAAACATTTCCTCATTCCCATATCCTTTGAAATGCCCATTATTATGACATCTCTGTAAATTGATCAGGGGTTGTTTTTGGCTAGTGTAATGATTTATCATGACATGTTCATGTAGCTTAAAGTGATCCATTAACTTTATAGTTTCCCCCAAAAGTAATGTTTGAGACTCCCAATCATTTACCAATTTCATTGTATGATTCTTGAAAATTATATG
This sequence comes from Echinarachnius parma, assembly GCA_037951105.1. Classification (NCBI taxonomy): domain Eukaryota; kingdom Metazoa; phylum Echinodermata; class Echinoidea; order Clypeasteroida; family Echinarachniidae; genus Echinarachnius; species Echinarachnius parma. The sequence goes on along the minus strand of JBAMJV010003621.1, from coordinate 14,614 downwards.
TGAGAATTTCATGGGGGAAAAATTTGTACCTGGTGAAGACAGAGAAATCCTTGTCTGATTTTATCCATATTCTGATACTATGGGTTATTGAGTATCTAAATTCGGATGCTCTTGACTACGGTCGGAAACCATTTATAGACGCTTTCAAATTGAATATCCATGGTTATGGAGACATTTGAACAAATCAAAACCCATCACATTCTTCTTATAAGCCAAACAATAAGGTACAAGAGAAGCGTGAAAGCTCCAAGTCATTTTGGTTGAAATTGTACAAAGTTAATGGATTACTTTAAACTTTTGATCTAGACACAAACAATTTATACCATGGCAAGAATTAAATGTAATTAACTGTAGGGGAATAGATCGCTTCACAAACACAGTCATATATATATGACCCTCCCTTGCCTAATTATCTGGAGACAAGCTCTTTCATTAGCATTTTCCCAATCAATACAATTCGATACTTCAACTCCACCTTGCATGCACTAGTAGTTGCTCTGTCAGGCAAGTGTCTTGCAAGCTTTTAGGTTGCAAGGAACAACCTTTGTAAATATGACTTTCATGCAGTGTTGTATTGCTTACCCTCTATAAAGAACCAAATTGAATTTATAGAAACCACTTGACCTAGTTCTTTAGGCAAGTTTACATACAAAATGTAATCCCCCATGTATCTACAATGAGCAGAAAGAAAGTTCAGCTTGGTGAGTGTCTATACAATTCATTCAAATCTGATCTTCTGTGTGCATCTAGGAACAAATCAATAGATCTGAGTCTAGGAATATTATGCCCTTTGAAAGGTCTTGTGTATTGTTTTACTCACCTTTTGCGACGATGAAAAGAAAGTTCCTGATTCCATCCAGAGCAACCTTCTCCAGACTGAAGTCCCCCTGGACAGACTGCCTCAGAATACGCATGCCATCCTGGCGAATCTACAGAAAAACATTAATGGAAAATAATACATGAGTGAATGTAAAAAAAGGCAAATTCTTGATTCTGAAAAAGATTGATACAGTTTAATTAGATGAAAAGAAATTAAGAAGTTTATCATTATGGCACATCATTTAGTAGAAATGGGAGTTGATAAATATACATGTATACTGCAAGGAGCAATTGAAGGAAAATGTGCATGAGGTTGTCCACCTAAATCTTGGACTGACAACAACAAAAAAGTACCCGATGGAATGAAGGGTGCAAAAACACACGAAGCAGAAGATAAAGAGTTGCATGGCGTGCTCTCAGACCACAGCAGTGCTCTACAGCGCCACCTGAAGTTTTCGATGCTAATTGTGAACATCTTTAAACATCTAACCCCCAACAAAATAATACATTTTAATAACAAGAAAGAACCACTGTCTAGTTTCAAATCAAACTCATGAAGATGCAGCATCACTTGATGACATGCACGTTATAATAAAATCCTAGTATTTCCTTCCAGTCATGTAGGTTTGTTGTTCCATTCCTGTAATCTTACCAAAAAGAAGTGCTTCTTGATAGCGGGAAGCTTGTAGACAGAAATACGGGTATCTGCCGCCATCTCTAATGCCTCCAGCTCCTCTCCTTCCATGCCAGACTTAGCTTCCTGGTCATCCCCCGTAGGCTTATTGTCTGGAGATTCGATCACGGTGGCGTTGTTGTTGATAGCGTCTCCATGATCTAGAATTGTTGGCACGTCAGCCTTGCATGGTTTCTTGTCTCCTTCACTCTGTATGATTGGCTCCACTTCATCGTCCTGGAGTACGTAGTATTTGAAATAATACTTATTGTTATTGTTTACTTGTTTACTTGTTACTGTTTACTTGAAAAATGGTAATAGGCACAATAAGTTGGACGGACCTTTGAACAATACATGGGTGCTTAAAGGGCATCAAGCGTGGGGATGCTACACAGCGGGTCGCCATTTTGAACTAGGCTAGTTTGCGCGCACCGCGGAGCTAACGTGCATCACGCACCGTGCGCAACGTGTAGGCAAGATGGCGCCGCGCATCTAATTTGACGAATCTGAACTACCTTTAAGGACAATTTAGCCACAGAGCAAAATAAATCCCTACAAGTCAAGAGAAAAGGCTTCTGTAATTTCAATGATGCTAAAAGAATGGTACAGTTTTGGTTTAGAGGGCGCTTCAAGAAATACTTTTTTGTAAGGTAATGAAAAACCAAGTGTAAAATTTTATGAAGCACACAATTTTAAAGACAGAATCATCTTTGATTAAAATCGGTTGAAATAGCTTACATATCCATAAATTTATCCGCTTGGAATAAATGTGGGGCCCACATTTTGTCTATGTTTTTATTTCGATGTTTTTATTAAAAATATATAAAATGTACACATTTTTCCGAATGTCCCAAAGTGTCTTTAAAATTGTTTTTGATGATCTCTCTATTTAATAATTATTTTAACCAAACATCACATTCACTTTTTTTAATGTTTTTTGTTGAAACTTTCCGGTGTTTAGAGGGTGCCCTCTTGTGCTAACCAGCCCTGTACCTTAGTTATGTTTTTCTACATGCAATTGCAAGCATCATTGAATTATAACTATTACATTCTAGTGATAATTTAACAGTTTAGTAAACAAAACTAAGCTTAACCAGAACTTTACTATCCCTTCAGAGAGTAGCCCCCATGCCCCCCCCCCCCAACAGAAATTGAATAAATTTAAAAAACGTTATTTTGAGAAGCCCCCCCCCCCCCCTCCCGATATCGTCATAGACACAGGTATACAGGGGGATGCTTGGTTCTTCAACCCGTCCAAATCGAATGTATATTGGGGTATAATTTGTAATACATTTTCATGTAGTGACATTTTTGCAGTTTTAATTTTACAAAACTGTTTCAAATTCAATACGTATAATTCAAAAGTTCTTATGGGCCACCTTGTTAGACCCTCCCCCAACCCAACCCACAATTCCCCCCCCCCCCCCTCCAACACAAATTATAATTACACCACTGGTCATAGATACCTGTTTTGTAATCTTTGTTTCTTTGCTTCCTTCTTCATTTTTTTCCTTCTCTTTCTCAGCTTCTACTTCTTGTTGCACTTCTTCTAGGTTTTCCGTCTGAAGAAAAGAACATGAATAATATAAAGTATTTGTTTATTTGCCCCATCTCTCCTGACCCACAACTCCCCCCCCCCCCTTCTTTTTTTTGTTTTAGTATCCCTTCCCCTCTCTCTATTCCTCCTCGCTTACTTTAATATTCCATCTATTTTCTGCTATCCATTTCTCTAATTACATGCTTCTATCCCGCTTGTATATCTATCAACAGTATTAATGTGAATTATGTATTTCACGTTTTAAGTTACATAACATCGCTCTATTGCTATACACATGCGTTCATTACAACTCCCATCCCATCCCCATCTCTGAGAATTAATAAATATCTTTTGAATAATCACGATCGTTTCGCATTTTCTCTTGCCTTGGTTACTATAATTATTTAATGATAACATTGTCATGTTAAATGTGAGCGATCCATTCCTGACTCATTCACAGTCAGACAATAATTCAATTATGAACAAACTAAAGAATGAATTAAAAGAAACCCGTCCGTGCACTCTACCTGTGTGTGTTCGTGCTTAACCCCTCTTTTACCGCCCCAGATGACGTAGGTAAGTAGACGTCCTACTGAGATGGCTACACCGGCCGCCCACAGTCCGAACAGCACCCCGTTATGATAGGTATTAGCACTGTTGCAAGAGTAATTGGAATTAAATACAACTAAATTAGATTTAATTAAGAAAATAAATCATTGTGATTATGAAATAGAAGTAAAGAAGTGAATAAAATGGAAATGTATTGGAAGAGGTTGATGATGATCCGCAGTATTTAGCTACCACAGCCGCCCAGAGTTCAAAAAGGCACAATGTAAATGACACGTATTAGCACTGTTGCAAGAGTACTTTAATTGAATTTAAATACTACTCTATTGGATAAAGAATAATGGCAATGTTTAGTATGATGTAAAAGTGTATCAGAAAAAGTAGATTATGAACCCTTAGGGGCCTTGCAAATTTAAACAAATTCCAACCATCCAAATAAGATTTGGAAGTGGGTGGGTGGGTCCAGGGCCATTTTGGATAACATAATTATAACAAATTGGAAAACCCCACCCAAAATAAAGATTTAGTGTTAAAAAAATGCACTTCAGTGACTTTGCTCGTCTCAAATCATTATAATGACTTTTAAAAAGTCATATGATTTGAGTTTTCTGTCCATGTCGGAGAAGGATTTCCAACAAACAAAAAAGTTTGGATAGGGGAGTAGGTAGGTGGGGTGAGCTCTATCCAAATCTTATTTGGATGTTTGGAATGCAGTGCCCCTTATAGCCGCGTATAGTCCAAACAACATGTACGAATTAGCTCTGTTGCAAGAATATATGATAGTGAATACAAATATATAAGATCAAATTAAGGAAAGAAATGGAATCGATATGGAATAATTGTAATGTTGAAATTGAACAAAATGAGTGAAATCCAAATATAATATGTATTAGAAAGGTCGATAATGACCAACAGTATTAGCCACAACAGCCGTACATAGTCCAAACAGCACCCTGTTATCATACGTATAGCACTGTTGCAAGAATATTTAAAATTAAATGTAACTTGAGTAATTATTTAATTAAGTAAAGACAATAGATATCTGATGTTATGTTGGAATAGAAGTAAAGAAGTTGAATAAATAACAAAATGTATTAGAAAGAACACGTATGCGATGACCCACAATAGCGACCAGAGCCACACACAATTTGCACCCCGTTGTGTGAATGTGTCTTATTACTGATGACATGAACATTTACTACTATTACTAGAGGTGTTGACCTTTACAGAGGAAAAATGGTCATAATAACTATAGAGGTAAACATTCATATCGTAACAAAACACATTTATAATGCGGTCCCTGACACACACATATAAATTTAGATCAAATAACGCCCCCGTTCTGATACACGCATTCTGCGTATTTCCTATGGTCCGTGACGTAAAATACTGACATGGGAATATGGGGGTAAAAGTATTTTAAAAACAAAAAGTGGTTAACTGGATGTTATAGATGTAATTATATAGCCTACCCTTGGCAGTTTTGATGATAAATTATTCAACAGTAATTGTCACCTAGCCACCTGATTTTGCCAAGTATCCGCCATGAATGGTCACCAAGACCATATAGGCATAGGAGGCGGGGGGAAAGGGGGGGGGGGCAAAAATGCACCTCATATTCGGGCAAAAATGCACCTCAAAATGTTTAATTCAATTTTTAATTCAATTTCGTTTATTCAACACTTTCATTAAAAAACATACAAAAGAAACAAATGAAGATACAATCAGATGTAAGGGGGGGGGGGGGGGGGAGGGGGGAAAAGCATACACATATAAAGTTATAAACACATTACTTGAAAGTGTTTGGTGCCAGTATAGAAAGACTAAGCCTCATATGAAAACTGGTACCAACCTAGACAACAACAAAAAATAGCGATATTTAAAGTATGATAACATCAAATAATTATAAACATACGTACATACACACAACACACACACACATGTACACATTACACATACCATACAGGCCTTGTGTGTTATTATTGCACATTGTATTTATCAAGTACAAATGTTTTGTATCTCTTTTTGAAAACAGTGAGAGAAGGACTCTCTCTAATATGATTGGGCAAATTATTCCATATTAAAGGACCATTACAAAATATAGATCGGGGAAAACCAGATCATATTCCGGCAAACTTTTTTTTTTTTTTTTTTTTGGTTACATATCAGCTGAAAAGGCGGGAGGATAATTATTTGGGCATAAGATTTTCAGCCCCCTGAGAAAAATGTGCCCGTACACCCATGACCAAGAGTGGCAAGACGTGTATACAATCTATTTTTACTGTCAAATATACAGTCACACACTACTCAATTTTGTACAGATGTGCGAATTTTTACAAACAAGTTGGAACTTTTTAAATATTGACTATAATTATACAGGAAAAAGTGTGGAATATGTAACAAATATATATATTTACACAGGCTGTACAGCTATATGCTGTATCATTATGAATATAATGAATAATCATTTTTATTTTGTTTATACAATTGCCAGGATTTTTATTTGACACTTAGTATAAAGGTATCGTGGTTATTGGATCAAAGAGAAGAGAAAGTGTGTATGAGGAAAATATGTTGGGTTAGAAGGCAACAATAGTATTGAATGCAACAATGTTCCCTAATACTAGCCGCCCATTGACAAAACAACACCGTGTTCCGATGTGTTAACTCTGTTACAATACTGATGTGAGAAGGGTAATAGAAGTAAAATGAATTTTAACATAATACATACTTCCTGGAGTCGCCATTAGAAGAGAATGGGGTGATGACATTATAAATAACCCTATACCATACTAGTAAGGAATTGAAAATACTAAACATAATGGTTAACAAAAATTAAGCTATCACTGCTCAATTTCGATGAAAAGATACACGGAAACGTTGAACATCCCCTGAATATCTCTCACTGAAAACCGGTCCCGCTGATGTAGCGTCATCAAAGTTAATATCAAAAGAGTTTGTGAAGATGCATCCGTTTTATGTTAATTATTTTTATTCTTACCACATTTCTCTTTCGGCGACTTCAAAGGCCTCTCGCTCCCAGTTAATGTCGATGTTTCTCACTGCTGGGTGCAGGAAAGCCAGAGATGCCAGGCCCACTGCCGTCAGTTTGTGGAAAAGCATTTTATCTTTTACGGGTTTAATCCTTGGCGGCTTGCATGGTTATGAGATTACCAACTCCAAACTATGTTGACACCTGTCATCTTATGTTAATAAGCGTTGTCAGGTTGTGCGTTTTCCTCTCTGATTGGTTCACCAGTGCGCCAAGGAAGGTGAACGCGCAGCAAGTGATTGTGACGTGTAAGCGCACTAAATAAGTAGAGCGGGTCATCTGGCAGGTCTAGATAGCCCGGGGGTGTCACTCTCTATATTGGCCATGTATACGCATTATCGTTCACAATTTCAAGTGAAAAAGGGTCTTTTTTCATCGTGTACGCGAACATTTCATGCACGCGAAAATCACCAAATAGGGTATATTTTCATGAAAATGTACGCGAAATTACAAAAATAGGGTATATTTTCTCCCATGGTCACATGATCTATGTATACGCGAAATTTGAAATGTGAAGTTACTTGAAATACTGAAAAAGGGGGCGTTTTTGTAAGTGTGTACTTGAAATACAGAAAAAATAGGGTAGTTTTCAAAAGGCTTTTTGTACCTGTTTTTGTGATAAATAGGGGGGTTATTTTTGGAAAATGTACTTGAAACTCTGCGAAATAGGGGGTCATTTTCAACCTCAAGAACGATCATGATTGTGTCCTACCTTTGAATACGAAGTGACACCGCCGGGCTAGATAGCTATAGCAGGATAAATTGCGTTTTCCCATAAGCCTCCTACCCAAACAAGCACACAGACAAACACATGCATTATCTTTCACACACACACACACACACACACACACACACACACACACACACACACACACACACACACACACACACACACACACACACACGCACACACGCACACACGCACACACGCACACACGCACACACGCACACACGCACACGCACACACACACACACACACACACACACGCACACACATATACAAGCACACCCACACGCTCTCTGTCGCTCTCTCTCTCTCTCACATACACACAATCATAACATAACAACTCAAATCCCATCACATCTGAGATTTAATAAAATATCTTAAACCAATTCACGATTGTATCACATATTATTTATTTCGTTTTTAAACAGTTACATCACAGCATAATAAATTGTCCTAATTGGAACAACAAAAAGAGAACTTTCTTTAAGGAATAAATAATGTGTCAATAGTCATGCCTGACCAAAATAGGACAATACATTTTTTTAAACACTGTCTCAAAGACTCAGTAAGCCAATCAGATAGATGAATAATTGCTATAAGAAAATATAAAAGAGCAAAACCAGCCAATGTTAAGCAGACTACTTTTAAAGTCAATGATTTGTCCTAATTAACATATCATATCATAATAACGATTGTCTGATATACATATCATGAAACTTGTTTTACAAAAGGAATGTGCATTGCTTTTTAATAACGTTTTGGCCGCCAACACAGATTAATAAAACTTTGCATAGTTATTATAGTAAATATTTACCAATTTACAAACAAATATTTTGTTTAAAAGTTATACGCCCTGTGACAGTCATGGGGAAAGCGCTAAAAAATGACCCGGAAACCCTATAAATCACTCAAATTAACAAAGGACATAATCAATGATCCTCAATTTGACGTGATGATAATATGCAGTTTGCAATAGTGTGATGCATGAAAAGAAATTTGAAATTCCCGCCATTTCTGGGAATCATTGCAATTGGACAGTCCCACCGTCCCACTTGTGCATTTATCTGGTCAGTCTCTCGGATGTTTATCCGGGATACGTTACAGACCATGCAGGTAAATATAATTTCAGTTTATTTGATTGCTCTAATTTGTTTGTACGGTGGGTTTTGGGTCTCATATTGCAAAGCTAATGTATGATATTACATGACTGGTATACGAGTGAAATGTATCGTTCATTTCTTTGGGGGTACTTTCCTTGCATGGACTGCCATAGGGCTTTTACAAAACAACACAAATTAATGATATCTTATGGAATGGCGCATAATATTTCACCTGGAAGTTTCGAGGGATTTTAATTTGCATCGGGGCAGAACAACAAAACGTTACAAAACATTTTATTTAGTTGATTGAAAAGGAGGGAAGCGATTTCTTACGACTGGGGTGTATAGGCCTACTTGCCATATAATATCTATATAAAAAGTATCCGCTGTGAGATTATGTCTTTGTAAAGGCAGAACGCATTGAATAAATGGATAATTTAACTGTTAAATAATGGAGCATTATTTAACACGTTATAAAAATAACAGGCTGATACAATTTTAACAATATCATTTTGAAGTCAGATATAGAAATACCCTAATTCTTACGTAGTTTTTTTGTCCATCGTTAAAATGGCTGATAAAAAACATTTTCTGTGCTTAACATAACACTACATGCATCTTGCAAGTATTAACATTTCAGAATATTATATTTCATTTATATTTATTATGAAAGTCATCGGTTTGTAAATGTGATATTTTGTGACAATAACTACGCTTTATAAATAAAACTAAGTCTATGATATATAGGCTATGCCTAGAAAAGTGATGAGAATGGCATTGGTTATTTTGATATGGAAATTGCACACTATAATAATGATGAAGCAAACTTCTACATTATATTATTTTACACTCCAAACAATTGGCGTGCTTATATTCCAGTTGAAATAAAACATAATGTTCAAAAACATTAAAAAGAATCATTACAAAATAGGCACATTCCAGTGTCTTAAAACAATTATCAACATAACGCCTTGTTTCAATAGTAATTATAAGAATAATATAGTGAAGTAATGCATTGCCTCGAAAATTCAATATTTACAAAGCTTTAATCAGTCCAACATAATGCATCTAGGCCTGACGCAGGGTAATTGTTCTTGTCTTTGATTTTTCCTGTTACCAAGGTTACAATATACCTTCAATTGCATTATATCAAAACAAGCGCAATAATCTTCTTACATAATTTATACAAACTGCATTCACATTCCCTTGTTGTATAATGTACACACACTATAGTTTATAAGATTCGCAGCAAAAAATCAATACATCACATACACATCACAGCCTGTACAATCAATCAAACATGTAGTTTGTGAGGAAATATGATTCAAGTATCAGTAAAAACACAGTGCATTTAGCTATAGCCTACATAGAGTTTATATAAACGTTGGTGATTTAATTCTCGTTAAATAATGAGTGCATGATTGTACCTATGTGATTGGTCAAGTTTCTGAAATATGGGTATATATATAACATGATCAACCGGAAAGATGAATTATAATGAAGAGAAGAATCTTCATTGCAAAAACCAAATGTCTAAAAATATCGTTTCTATTGTCATTGATATATATTATGGTTAGTAACATATTCCATCAAGTAGGCCATACTAATCATACCCTGTTAAATCCGAGAATAAGATATTGCTCTGCAATGACAGAATGTGCCTCATTTCACGTTGTCTAACGGAACGAATATAGTCATTCTATAAAGACATTCCCACTCATTGTGGTATCCGTGAATGCGTTCCAGAACACATTAAAGTTCCAAAAGGAAATACAAATAACAGATGAATCGCATTGCTTTTTTCCACATGCTTTTTACAAAGTACAGCATACCCTGGTTCAGTTCAGTCATACATTCATTTCATGTATCGCGAATCATGAGGGGGGGGGGGGGGGGGGGGAGCGGAATATTATCTCCAAAAGTGGGGCATATTATGCATGAGCACAACACAAATATACGTTTGTATTTATTTCTTTATTTTGTCTCCCTACAAGAGGGGGGGGGGGGGGGGCAGCAGCGAGAGGGGCAACAAGAGTATACTCGTCGGGTGAAACCAGTATGTGTTTTACTAATATTAAATTCCATCAATTTTAGCAATAGTAATTTTTGGTGATAAATGTCCCACTGAAACGATAAAATCTATTTTAGTGTTTAGTGAAACTCCCAGGTGAAAGGAGGTAGAGGGCGCAATAATAAAGTTTTGTATATTGTCTTATATTTCTGTATTTTACTTAGGAGGCCAGTAAAGAGGGGGTCAAGAGTACTCTCAGGGGTTTCCCTGCCCCACCGCCCCCTTTGTACCCCATTGCTCCGTTTTATCTACGCCACTGAATAAATCTATTTCACACCTCTGGATCGCGCTGGCTGGTGTAATTGCAATTATTTTGCCGTTCTGCAAACTGGGAGTATCCACCTGGGGAGCTCCGATAACACGTCGCATTTGCGTAGCTACTGGGGCAAGGGGGTTCGCGTGCAAATAAATGAAAAAATAAGGGGAACATATTTTGTGTAAAAATAAAGAAATACATAAGGTGCACCGCCCCCCCCCCCCCCCTTAATAGTTCGCGTTTTCTCCAATCAGCCAGAACACACTACGCCACTGACTCACTCGACGCGATGTGGAACAGAGAGCATGTTCACACCGTCGTTCAACACGGCGTTCCACACGTCAATTATCCTGCTTCTCTATACGATGTTAACCTTATATTGTGGAATAAATATATTTTTAAAAAACAATTACAAAAAACAGCTTAAGCAATTTTATGTTGAGTTATCACATTTTCAATTAAATTTCATATTTATATGTCAAATTGTATATGTATATGTCAGTAACTATGTATGGACACGAAATAAATATTAGTTTTTGTTTTCATGGAATGGATGTTTCTTCACTGAGGACCTTGATAACAGGCAAGCTGTTCAACTATATACCCTGCTCGTAATTAGTGCATTTCATTATAATTTGTATTGAATTCAGTTTGCATAAATTAGTTGTTGCTAAATTATGCAGCTAAAATAATGTTGTTGCTTTCATATTGTTGGAAACAACCATTTTTTAACAAGGATAATGCATGCGACTTCAATATGTAGGCAAACCAGTGATGCGCCTTCATCCCTTCCATCAATATTCTGTACATGGGATTGCAAACTGTACATTTTGAAAACCAAGGCTAAACAACGCTTCTCGAAAGGTCGCTCAAAGCCCAATAACAGTCTGTTTGGAAAACCGCTAAAAAATGGTAAAGAGAACCTCCAAAATCATAACAATTTTGTATAAAATTTATGATGTAACCATCTTAACGAAGTAAAAGAACCGGTCCGGTCTAAGTCGCAGACTGCACGTTATTGTACATTATTTCATTTGATTGCTAAAAAAATGATTGTATAGTATATCTTTCAGGCTTATAGTCTTCATATAGACATAATGGTGTATGCATTATGTATTACACTTATGGTGTATTGGTATATGCCCATTCACACTATTGAACATTTCAAGCGATATTTGGCAGTTGATTTATTTGTTGTTTTGATATTTGGTGGGGCGGTTTTCCTGAGACTGTCATGTGGTTTTGAAATCTTCCTCTGTCATACACGTTCGTGACGCCTTTGCCTTTCAGTAGAACAATTTACACATTCATATGAATTTAATGCTCATAACTATAGCATTCCATGTACCTATTACCAATTTACATCATTTCCTGCATCATGCATTGATTACCATATTAAATGTAACCAGGAAAGTTTTTCGGCCTACATGCACATGGAGTTGCTGCACATTGTGATGTTTACAACTCTGACGTCATCTTCAAGTCATGGCGCCTTTTTACAGCAGAAAATGATGGTTTAAGCGGTTCCATGTCCATTCCAACTACGTATTAAGATAATCATGTGCCCGGGTCTTAGGGGTCTATATGGGTATTCCATACTCCCTTTGCTTACCATGCGTGCATGCACCTTTCACCTATTTACATGGTCGGCGTTTACTGACCAAGGTATGGTACGCAAAAACCAGCGAAAATGGCGTCTTCGTGGCATAATGGCGCCTTTGCGGCGTAATGGTGCCTCGCTTTTATAGCGTTTGTTATTATATTTGATGTTGATGTGGTTGATGTGTAGATACTGCTGCCTCGGGTGGATTACCGCGTATTTTTCGTTAGTTAGGCCTCGTTCCTAAAGCAAACTTCAAGCTGGTTAGTCCGGTGACCAGGCTAAACCCTCCCAATCACCGGCATTTTCCTTGCATGCACTTGGCGCCAATCCTCGCGGCCTATTTCACTGTACATAATAGGCCTACAGGCTGCGTAGTCGGTGTATAGCCGTAAAACACGACTCAGGCCCAGTGTTAGACTGGACTTATATCAACCTCACTAATGGACTAGTCCAGCATAGACCCTCCATCACACAAACTAGTTCCATGACTAAGCTTACACCATGCAGCTCAGTAGTCCGAGCAAGACCTGGCCATGGGCCTACATTAACAGGCCTAGTCCCAGTAGAATGCAGACCTTTATACCTTGGACTGATACCGATGCTACGTATAGGCCTATAATTCCAAAAGAACAATACATAGTTTAGGCTTGGTCCTGTCCATGACTACTCAGTCCAGTTCAAAAGTCAGAGACCTGAAGTCTGTTGATCCAAGGCTCAGACGTTAGAGGGCGCCGAGTCATTCATCCTCATGTGCCGCGTGCCCGGATGCGAGTACTTTTTCCTGCATCTCATGAGGAGGCAGACGAGTAGGAAGAGGAGGAGGGGGATGAAGATACATCCTAGTCCGATCAGGAGTAGAACGACGCTCTTTGGACCTCCCACCATCGCCAAGAAGAGACCTGGAGCAAGAAATAAAATAAGAACAAATTATACATGTAGATCATTGCATGATATGCATAATATGTAAAAAACCCATCTCTATGCGCTTTACAAAAATTGATTACAAACAAATACAATTAAGAAATTCCCAAGACAAACCTCCAGTCCAATCAGGTGCAGAACGACGCTCTTTGACCTCCCACCATCGCCAAAAAGAAACCTAGGGCTTCTTTTCCTAAAACTGTTGTAATTGTTTTAAGTGTCAAATTATTGTAGCTTCATTGCAGCCGTTGCCATTGTATTTACAATAATTAGACAGTTCCCACAATTGCATTTAACTTTTATGAAACAAGGCCCAGGAGCACGAAATAAAGAAAGAACAAATAATTTTACATCGTTGATATTTACTTTCCTGTGTTTTGTTTAACTGTAATTAATTTTGTCCTGAAACAAAATGTCGATAATGCAATTAGCCAAGTGGATCTCTCTATTGAAAAACAATATGCAATTCTTATCATACGGCTAATACGGCTGGCAACACAGTGTTATAATATCATGATTAAAATGGGACGTCGCGTCTACAACATAATGAACATCAATTATCGTTACAACAGCGACTCAACATTGCAACCGCCAGCTCATGCAGTCGACCCCTGGAAAATAAAAGATCATCTTGTTAGTATCGTCTATTTTTGGAATGGTATACTTGATAGTATTCATGTACAGTACTCCCCATCGCAAAAGTAGTAGGCCTACGTTCGTATAGGCTCAAAATAGATGCCCTATGTGTGGTAAATTCATCGCCAATAAATTTGTTTTCTGAAGACAATGTTTAAGTTCCCCGTTGATTGACGTCATCAACGGACCCCCGTGATCTCGGAACAATCCGGCTAGACTCGGCAAAGATCGGAAGTGACTTCATGGCTATATAAGACTCGACATCATCTGGAAAACATCGTGGCTATACGTAAGCAGTGTTCGGCTTGGTTCGATATCATGACCCCAATACAATATCTGGGTCTTGGAAACATCGACAAACCATGATGACATAACTGTACATCATTCTGTTTAATGTGTGCTGCACTCATGTTCCCGATATATCCTGTTAAATATACAGTTCTTAATCTAGTGGCGCCATATACATAATATAACGGGATGTGACGTTCAAAGGACGAGAGAAAGTGGTAAGGGAAGGGGAAGATAGGGAAAGGAGAGGGCCAGGGAACGTGGTGGGATAAGGACAAGACGGAGGGAGGACAGTATACTACCCTGCTACCCGCCAGTTTCTGCATCGCTTGAAGACATTGTCCCTGGTCTCAGATACAACCAC
>JBAMJV010003620.1:0-72367 GCA_037951105.1 Echinarachnius parma | reverse complement strand
CATTAGGACAATCATCATCATTACCATCATTTACCCTGATGTTCACGACTACCATCCATCATCTTTATCAGCATTACATCCACAAACTCATCATCATCACCATCACCAATTCTATGATCATCATCTTGATCTTCATCGTCATCGACAGTATCATCCTCATCATCATCATCAGTATCAACATCGACAATTCATTGATATCATAATCGTCATCGTCATCATCATCATGGACTATTCATTGATATCATAATCATCATCATCGTCATCATAATCATCATCACAATATTCTTTATTCTGATCGTCATTATCATCACAATCATCATCCACATCAATAGCGGTCATCATCATCATCATCATCATCATCATCATCTTCATCATCATCATCATCATCATCATCATCATCATCATCATCATCATCATCTTCCTGTCCATAACTCTATCCTCACGATACCACTTATTTACCCCCTATCCATATTTGTTTAATGCTTTGTTATAATTATTTTCCCGTCACGGAATCATTTACAAATAGCTAAAATGAAGACATAACCCAAATAGTTATATAATATTAATCAAAAATGAGATGTACTGCACGGTCGTAGGGGCTAGCAGTTTCCTTCATGAATGCATTAGTGTCAATATACAAGACTAGTCTCCTTGGTTGTTGTAAACAACATGTACAACAGTATCATATACAAATGAGAACATATTCACATAGATTGTATAGTGTTTAGTGGCGGATGATTACCCGCCCCCCTCCCCCCCCCCCCCCCCCCCCATCCCCGCCCGCCCGCTCCCCAACCCGCTTATCGGATATTAAACCAATGGGTCTTGGTCTCGGTCTCGAAAATGTTGAAGGTTCTCCGTATCGGCTACGAACATTTTATTCGACTACCCCCCTCCTCCCCCGCTGACATATTTTTTTTCTGACGAAATAACCCCCTCCCCCCTTGAACAGTTCATGGGTACGCCTCCATACTCATACATCATACATTTAAGTGTACGACTACATACCCTTCTTAACATGCACCAATTCAAGTGGGAAGCAACCCAATTTGTCTTAGCAAGTTGAAATACAGCACAGATTATATTCGTACACACAAAATGTTCGCTAACAATTAATTGAATCGACTTTACTCACTTGATTTGTCGATATCACAGTCATGTGGCGCCACCTAGCGGGCTACGAGCGTATAATTCATAACTAGTCCACTGCCATAACTGCACTAATTGCTAGTCACCTACTCCTCATTAAGCAATTACTTGATAATCTATACCGAGTCCACTGAAGTCCTCTATATGTGTATGTAGGCATATGACCTACCCGTCATATGCCTACTAAAAACTATCGGGACATATGTTTTGAGGCCAAATCACCTTGTTTCATTGAAAAATCATCTATAATTTGGGGACTATAATAACTCTTACTTGTAAAATGCGGGTTGTATCGGCCTCCGAATGCTTTGGTTATGAGAGATAAATCAAGTGCTTTTAACATTTTGTCATATCATCATCACTATTATAATAAATTTATATACCGTAGTAAGAGTAGTATTGGTATCATTATCATCATCATTATCAACATCATCATCATTATTATCATCATTATCATTATCATCATCATCACCATCATTAACATCAAGTATGAAATATCATCATAATTTTCATCATTATCATCATTATCACCATCATCATCATCATCATCATTATCATCATTATCATCATCATCATTATCATCATCATTATCATCATCATCATCATCATTATCATCAATATCATCATCATTATTATCATCATCATTATCATCCTCATAGTCATCATCATCATCATTACCATCCTCCACACCATCTTCCTTTCCTCCAGTTCACAAGTTTTTATTTAAAACAAACGTTCTGTTATATTAACCCTCATCTATTCTGTATCCCATTCATGTATGGTATATTAAACAAATATACCATGCACTGAGAGCCTCTAGTTGAAATTATGGATTCCGATGTGACAGGAAAAGCACTATGTTCTGAGGGTCGTAGACCCGAAGAACATAGTGCTTTTTCTGTCACCGAGGAATCCATAATTTCACTAGTGGCTCGAAATAGTGCATGATATATTTGTTTTATATCCTTCGCATAATCATAATCATCGCAAAAACAAATGATTTCAATTCAATTAAAGAAAATTATATCCCTTCTATGAATATTCATGAGTATTCTAGAAACGTGATTGGTCAATTGGGGCTCTCACAATAAAGATTATTTCCACTATAAATCTGAAATCGGGGAATATGTTTCATTATCTTTGCCGATAGCAGGAAAATAACGTTATAGATCATATTGCCCATAGAGATGCGTGTAATAACAGCTTCTCTGCGAGCCGAGGTCTTGTTTTAGCTTGCGAAAGATGCTCGACGAGATTTCCCAAAGAGAAATTTAAAACGAAATACAGAATATTTTCACCCGTGAATATCAACAAGTTCCAACAAATATTCTAGAGATGCATTTCATGTATAACATGGCGGTTTTCGAAGTAAACAATTTCGAAAATGGTGCACATTCTGCATCGTTGTCCTTCCATGGTCGTGACAGTAATTCAGTTCATTTTCATTTCATGTATGTAATGTACGAATAGCTATTTTCCCATTCAATTACACACGTGTGTATGTAAAGCGGGTTAATTATTCACCTTGATGCGCGCGTTTTGCATTTGTGTGCGCATGAATTGTTAATGCGCGTAACCTTGAATGGAAAGATAGCGCAATACGCGCTCTGTGCCAGGACTATTGCGCTAAGGGGGCCAGTGTCACAAACAGAACATAGTGCAGTGATGGTTCTATGATCAATGGTTTGTTTTCCTTTTGTTTTCCTTAATACTTAAGTTTAATTGAAATCATTTATTTGTGCGATGATTATAATCATGCGAAGGATATAGAGCAAACAGAAGGGATATAAAACAAATATACCAACCTTTTAGTTCAAAAGTATAGTGGAAATTATATATCTTCGGAGGGACTTGCATAGTTACTATTTTTGTCCTCGGGGCTTCGCCCCTCGGAAAAAATAGTTCTATGCCAGTCCCTCCTCAGATGTATAATTCCACTATACTTTCTCACAGCTTGGTATATTTGTATAATATAAAGAAAAACTAAACATTGATCATGGAACCATCACTGCACTGACAATGTTCTGTTTGTAAAACTGACCCCCTTTGCGCAATAGTCCTAGCGCAGAGCGCGTATTGCGCTATCTTTCCATTCATGGTTACGCGCCTTAACAACTAATGCGCACCCAAATGCAAAACGCGCGCATCAAAGTGAATAATTAACCTGCTTTACATACTACACACGTGTAATTGTATGGAGAAAATACATTACACATACAGCTAGTGCAGTGCACACCGCGGCCGATTGTTAAATGACGAATTAGTGTCACGACCACAGAAGGACAACGATGCACAATGTGAACCATTGTCGTAATTTTTTTATTCGAATACCGCTACGTTATACATGAAATGCATCTCTAGAATGTTCTTTGGAACTTATTGATATTCACGGGTGAAAATATGCTGTATTTCTTTTTTTTAAACTCTTTGAGAAATCTCGTCAAGCATCTTTCGCAAGCTAAAACAAGACCTCTGCTCGCAGAGAAGTTTTATAACACGCATCTCTATGGGCTCAATATGATCACCCGGCGTCTATGACGTCATTCATGGAATAGCATTAACTATTCCATGAATGACGTCACGCATAGCACATTTTTCTCCATGGGCATTACTATGGTTGGTCACATGACGCTATGTAGACCAATCACTGAACAGGATTTCATTCATGTAGGATATAATATATTATAGGTTGTATTAGTTTGCTGCTTAGTCGTCTTGAAAGCAATTATACCTTGTTATACAACAACGGAAACGAATGCAGCCACATTTCATATTGTCATTTATAATTCATATTTATTGCACATTCGTATTGTAATATCCTCCACACAACAATGATAAAAACGTGATGTACAATAATACACACAATGCATATATTATGCATGAGTCTGATCAAATTTATATAAACTCTAACATAGAGAAGACATACAAACTGATCAATGTCACATCATTAAATACATTTATATTATACCAGCAGACTAAACACAGATAAACACATCCACGTACTCTATAGGCGTGTATGATGCATATTAAATTATTATTTCTTTCATAAACGACTAAGCAGATTAGATCAGATATAAGAAGAAATCTCTTTTTGTCAGTTAATTAAATGTACACTCCAAATCAAGAATTGTGCGGTTAGCATCACCACACGGTTGGATATAACCAGATCATTGATTGTCGGACTACTAACATTTAATAATCGGACATGTATTAAAGTAGGAAAGTCCCAAGTTTCCGCGTTCAAGGTTACATACAAGATGGATGATATTTCGAAACGACCGCTAGATGGCGGCAAAGCGAAATTAGTTCGTCCAGTTTACTTGAGTGATCTGTCGATATCACAGCCGAGTATTGCGCATCACTTTTCCAGTAAAGTTATTGATGCATAGTGGGTTTGGCGCCACCTACCGAGCTAGGAGAGTATAACTCACAATTAGTCCGAGAGGGAAATCAAATCACCACACTCCAAACTGCACAAAGTCTAAAATCATATCACCTACTAAACACGGTCCTAGAATGGTAGCAATCAAGCCATTTATATAAAGAGCTTGATTCCAAAAGGCGCTAAATCCACCTGTTTTAACTTCGGAGAAAAGCAGGTTTATTTGCTCAACTTTGTACACATGCCTGCGGGAATAATTATGAACATTAAACGTTATTTATTGTCATGTTGATTGTGTAATTTGTCCTACAAATTTGGATTACTAGCAAGCTACGTTGCTTATTAAAGTACTGATGTCGTTAGCTCAATTTGTATGGAAAATGAACTTAGCGCTTTTTAGAACTAAGTCAAGTCATGTAGGCATATCTCCTACCCGCTAGATGCTTACATAGAGGCATTGGGACACGTTATGGGATTGAGAGGCATTCGACACAGTCCTAGATGGTGGCGTTTAAACCATTTATAATCATGTCGGCATATCCCCTACCCGTCATAAAACACTGCCCTATATATAGCGGCAATAAAACCCCTACCCGTCATAATATGCCTACATAGAGGCATCGGGACACATTATGGGATTTAAAACCAAGCATTCTAATCCGCATGATATATACGATATAAGACCAAACTAGCGTCTCTCACTTTTTAGCTGCCAGATAAATTCACTGACGTTATTTCCGCTGACGGGCAAAACAAACAAGCATTTGCGATGAGACATTGGCGAAATATCAGTGAAACATAATCCTACATGTTGTGGCATATTATATTATACGACTCTCAGCAAAATTATGATCGGCAATGCAAACACAATCACTACAAATCAGGTTCGGCATATTTCTGATTTGTGTAATAACCAATATTAATTCATGATACCGATACACATTCACGTAGTACCATGGACATGCCAAATCACCATTAGTATAAACACCCATATAGGCCAACAGCATTAAACATAATGTATACCATCAGTCAGTAACGTTATAATAACAAACGCATTATTTCTGTTTCGAAGAAAAGTAAAGTCACTCCAGGTTACTTAATTATAATTCCTTTTATAAAAGAGTTACAGTACTAATTTCTATCAATTACTCTGTACTATTTAAAATTACAGGTAAAACGTGTATTTATATTTATCTTTTCATAATAATTCATGAATCATGAATTAATATGTATAATACTAATTATAACCGAACATATAGATACATTAGTTACAAATGTATACCTCCAACATGCACGTATTGGACGTTAGATCAATTTGCAAATGAACTGCAGGGATGTTTACACCTTGACAACATATGCCAAAAGAGTCGATGAATTGTGTTTTTCTGTGATCCATTATGTCCACTCAAAGATGGGCAAAAGTTCTATGTTAACTTTATACCCGTTCCCTTCGAGATTCTGAAATCTCTAGCATGTCTAGTATAGACTTTGTATATAACCCACCCGGTTCCAGTAGTCAAGAGGTTGCACATAGATATCTAGCAACGTGTTGCCATATCTGTGTACACTGTTGGAAAGCTCCCAGTGAGATTTTCAAAGTTAGATATTTAAATCACAAATATCTTCATAACGAAACTCATTAATGCTTATTTTCGTGATACAAAATAATGCAACAAGGTTACTGAGATCAACCAAAGCTCTCTTTAAGTTGTGTCGATGCTGACATGTTTTAGGCCACGTAGTTAGGAAAACAACAATATAATATATAAAGACAAAATACAAATCGGAATAAATATTAAACAAATAATGTTTATATTCATATAAGCATGCGAACAGAGTCGGATATCTATATTCGATATTATCCATATTTAATATTCTAGTCGATTTCGTACCTTTTGATAGGCTATTTAGATACAAATATGTTACATACACGGAATGATTCCATCTGTACAATGACGAATAAGCAAATACACCAAAAACATAAATAAGTTCATTCATACCAAAACAAAGACGTAAATAAATAGATACATAACAAGCTGCTAACAAGCTGATATACATATACATACATAACAAGCTGCTAACAAGCTGATATACATATACATACATACAACACAGGCTTATCAAGATATGCTGTAAGAACTTGTAATTCAATAAAATGGGTTAACCCTTTCCCTAGTTTATGCAATCACCCCCATTTGTTTACATACATACAAAAATACAACAAATACATAATGCATGATATACAGGCCTAAACACCTACTGTGAGAAATCGCAATTCACTGAACTGCGTTAACCCGTTCCCTAGTGTTTGCAATCTCTATGGAGTTAATACAGGGTCAATCAGAGTCTGGTATGCAATAGGCTAACGT
Organism: Echinarachnius parma; assembly: GCA_037951105.1. Classification (NCBI taxonomy): domain Eukaryota; kingdom Metazoa; phylum Echinodermata; class Echinoidea; order Clypeasteroida; family Echinarachniidae; genus Echinarachnius; species Echinarachnius parma. The sequence continues at coordinate 65,467 of JBAMJV010003620.1, read as the reverse complement.
GAATACTCGAATACAATGGGGATGTTTACAAGTGGATAACATTAGAGACGGCTAAGTAACTAATTTAGACAAACAAATACATAGTCTATGCGCAAACTAATAATGAAATACACGGAATGATTGAAATGCGTACAAATATCCAGGTATGCGATACAAACACACATATATATTGTAAGACATCGCAATTCAATTAACTGGGTTAAGCCGTCCCCTAGATTATTCACCGATCCCTATAATATTTAATACTGGTTCCTCCAGAGTCTCGTTTGCAATAGGTTAACTTGAATACTGGTTGACATCGGGGATGCAGATTACGAGTGGTTAATATTATAGTCGACTTAGTGCCTTATGATAAATAATTTAGACAAACAAATACATAGTCTATACGCAAACTCGAAATCAAATACACGGAATTATGGAAATACGTACATGTACAGTGTGTCCCAGATAAAACAAAACCGTATTTCATGGCATAAGATTTCTGTCATAATGAATAATTTCTTCGATGAGATATACATTAATGAAATGCTATGTTTCTCTTCCTTCATTTGATGTACAACTTATGGCACATAATTCACGCATGACTGAATTAGAACAATGGAAATTGGTGTTAACAAAATTCCATTTGCACGCAGAAATTGCAGGTTTAGGTGAGCTTTTAGGGTAGTTATTAAACGTACTTATTGTTGAAAAAGGACAAACATCGCATAACAATTCATATTGTCATCTTTTATATGACACCTCATGATTAAAAAAATTAATGATTTATACCAGAGAACGAGTACAATAAAAGCATGATTGATTTCAGCCCAAATAAGTAACTGTCCTGATCTAGCATGTTTTCCATGTTTTCCCTGATCGCCATGTTTGTGTAAATTCACTCATGCATCAAGTTCATTGTCAGCTGCTAAGTCCGGAAAGCTGAGCGACTTCTTACTCAACTATCTACTTATTTGGGAAAAAATCGGGCATGTTTTCATTGTACTTGTTCTCTGGCATACATCGTTTATTTTGTGTGCATGAGGTGTCATATAAAAGATAACAATATGAATTTGTATGCAGTGTTTGTCCTTTTTAAAAGAAGTACGTTTACTACCCTAAAAACTCACCCCCAAAACTCACCCAAACTTGCAATTTCTGCGTGCAAATGGAAACTTGGTAACACCAATTTCCATTGATTTAATTCAGTCAAGCGTGAATTATGTGCCATAAGTTGCACATCAAATGAAAGAAGAGGAACAGAGCTTTCCATACATGTATATCTTATCAAAACAATTACTCATTATAATTTCTGCCATGAAATCCGGTTTCGTTTTTTTCTGGGACACTCTGTATAAATATTAACATACATACAAATATCAATATGAATGGCGAGTAGTGGACCATGTGGCAAGATATATTGCAAGAAGCAATACAATAATGTTGTATTTCAGTTCAACAAAGCCTTGCAGGATCACAGACCGTATGAGGGGAAACACAATGCAATGTCACGATTAAACATAATGGCCCGTATTCACAAAGGAGGTTTGTACAAACCCCGGTTCAAACCGCGGTTTACATCTATGGAATGCCAATTGTAAACTGATGGAGAGAGAATGTGTACCATCAACATTGTTAACAAGTAAGGAATTTACATTCTCTCTCCATCAGTTTACAATTGGCATTCCATAGATGTAAACCGCGGTTTGAACCGGGGTTTGTACAAACCTCCTTTGTGAATACGGGCCATTGTTTTTGTGAAGACATTTAACGTTGGAAAACAAAAAATCAAACAAATGTTACAGTCCAGATTGTGCCCCAAAGCGCCCCCCCCCCCCCCCCCCCCATAGAGTTTGTACAGGCAACCCCCAAATTTGTTTGTGTTGATTTACTTTAAAAACAAACTATCAGAACAAACTTTTCAATGATTAAACATTATAGTTCAATGTTAAGGCTTTCATTTGATACCTACATTGTAGCTATACATCTATAGTGTTGACAAAGTTATGAACGTTTTTGAAAAGAATGCGCTTTGAGAGGCATTTTCCCATAGATTTTGTACACGGGAGCCGCTTCCTGCGCCACCCTCTTGCTTCAACCATGTCAACCTTCAAATAGCTCTATCTCCACTTTGAAAGGAGGTTTAAATGTACAAAATAAAGGTAGCACTTTCATAGTTCTTTAAAATGATACCAAATTTGTTAATAAAGGTTTTCTGGTTTGGAAAATAATAAAGAAAATGGTAGCACAAAGCCCCAAAATGTAACGGCGCCATCCTTTTGATGCGAGTTCATGACGCATGACCAACGTTCAATCATGTTTGTACATTGCCATGATTTCTTTCCTTGAATAAATATAATGGAAATGTTTAGATGAGGGATATCAAACAAATGTACCATGCCGTTTTTTCGAGGCAGCGTTTTAATTTACGGCCCTTCTGTAATTTCACCAGTACTTTTTTTCCTGAGGGGCTGCGACCCTGAGAAAATAGTTTCAGCTTAAAAAAAAACAAGGCATGGTTTATTTGTATAATATAGTATGCACAAGTCTAATGGGCATGTGATACTTGTATGACATTCAATGCGTAGTTTTACATCTTAATGCAACATAATCGTAACGCAATTACCTCGCGACACACGTATACTGCATGACATGGACTTCATAAACAACTGCACGGTGTTCTCTTCCCGTTACCTTTCGGAGACCATCGTAGAGCTGATGAGATAATGCACTGGCCAGAGAGATGGGAGTGATGCTTCTTATAGTGACGTTCGGCTCATGAACGTGGGATGTGGAATTTTTTCTTGGAGAATATAGGCCATTTCTAAGGAAATAAGACAATATTTGAAAATGTCGTCATCAGTGGGCTTTATACTTGGTAAATACTGAGCAAAGAAAGTTGGAATCATAATATAGTAGAGTATGCCCTCTGTCATAGGTCCAGGATTTGTCATCTAAATTCAGTCTCCTTCATAACAAAACATACTCAATGTTACTCGTTGCTTTATGTTTTTGTCATCTGCCATTCTGTATCAATTAAAATATTTAAGTTGTGATCCTGTACGTATGTTCTGTACTAGGCGACATTGCTTAGTACCACTATTTCTACTACTGACTCACTTTTATAAACACTACACAGTACGCGTGGCGGTAGAGTGGGCCTGAGTGATGTGGGGGGGGGGGGGGGGGGGTTTTGGTCGCGCCAAAGCCAAATATAGGGAGAGGCACAAAACGATTTGCTTTTTATTTTATTTATTTATTTTTATTTTACCATTGTATGTTTTCAAATAATGAATGATCGGCGTGTCTGTTACACAATTATCAGGAAGGCTACGAAGCATGTTCAGCATCAATAACAAACACATACATAATGTCATGTAGATGTGATGATATGCAACCTTTCGAAATAAGATAGTACCAAAACATATCTAGTAACACATGATTGTCATAATATCCGATTCATACAGCCTCACGAAAATAACAACATTATGATTATACTAGTAGCAATAAGGCTATATCAATAAACGAACAACTTGCATCTAGTTCGAGGAGCAATACATGAACCGCGTGTCCGCATGTTCACATTATGACATTTCTCGGAAAAAATGGTTCCATAATAAATCATGGAGAGGTTAAGCTCTCCTAGCACATGATTTGAATTGATATGACATGTGTACAAAGGGATTAATTATAACGAACCAATATCAGTTTCAGTTCCTCTTTTCATGAATGACGACATTTACATTTCAACATTTTTAGTTTGTTTAACTTGCTTTAAGTGTAAGATATTGGGGTTTCCGATATAGAACACCAGGTTTTCCAATAATAATGATATGACAAATGTAATAGTGGTTATAACCTCCCGTCACACTAGATTATTATCTAAAGATATCATATAACACCTAATGGTAATCAGATTCTACAAGTAGAGTGTGTCAAGTATTTAGGAGTATAATATGTCGATAGTCACTTTATTATGGGATAATCATGTCAAGCAATTATGCAAAGTCTCTCATATAAGCTTTTTTTCTTTAAGAGAGGTTAGGAAAATCATTCGATACACGAATTTTAAACTGTCTTTTATAAAACAACAATATTACCATTGTATAGATTATGCCGTATTACCGAATGGGGAAATTGTTTCTGTAAAAAATAGAGATTTAATTTATCGTATACAAAAAAGAGCTGCACGAATTGTATCTAAGAAATATAACCCCCTGGAAGTAAGTAAGTAGTGAACTGATACGAAATCTTAATGGCAAAAGTTTGAAATACATAGAGACTATTTGTTTAATTGTACTGATAAATGTATTCATGCGACGCGCCATGTCTATTTTTGATGTATTTTGGTATTCTAACACAGCCCTACAGCTGCTCAGGTGGACCTTATTTTGGAGTTTTATATATTTGGTAATATTCAATTATTTTATTGGCAGTTTGAACGTTCCAGTTCCCATTATAGCGAGCTTTCGTTCCGAGTCGCCGAGCACTCGACTCGCCGTTTCCGCCGTTCTGACGTCATTTAAACCCCCTAACCCCCCCCCCCCCCCCGTAGATCCGCGCCTGGGGGGGGGGGGGTGGGTGTGGGAGGGGGGCGTCCCCCTCCCACGGTAGGAAGCTTTTGCATTTTGGGGCTTGAAATTGTGCAATCTGGAGCATACCTAAGGCATCAATTTCACGTTTTTATAAACTTGTTTCTGAGTTACCGTGTTTATAGATAAACACAATTAATGAAATTCAAGTTTGCAGAAAACCAATGGGCGGATCGCACTTATTTTGCTTATGGAGGAATGAGTAAGGGACTTTCTAACATTAAGACATACGATAGTATAGCCCTCTTCCACAATTACATGCGCCAGTAACACTTTTTTTTTTTTTTTTTTTTTACCCTCCAAATATTGGGGGGGATGATAATACAGGGCCATCCCCCCCACCTCAAATATTGGGGGGGGGGGGGGGGATATACCCCCCCCCCCCCATCCCCCCCGTGATCGACGCCCCTGTCCTGGATTGTGTGGTGATAGAGTGCATTGTGTGAACGATTGTATTGTGTCTCTGTGTGTACGTGTACAGTGTCTATTTCAGTGGTGCACTATGGTCTGGTGTGCTTTGAATGACGTGCTGTATATGGGTAATTCGTTGGAGCGCCATTTTATGATAGTTTTTAAATAAATGAAGAGTTCGTTTCACCGAAAAAGGTTAGGTCGCACTTTTGTAAGTTTTTGAGAAAAAAGGAGGGTTTTTTATTTCTCATAGTTAGCAATAGTTGAGAGGTTAAACAATTCTATTACATGAAAAAGCATTATAATAGGTGATTGTAAAAATAACTCTTAATAAAAATCCCACCATCTTCTGTTTTTTTTTTATTTGTTTTTATTTATTTATTTTTGTTGGACCTAACCTTTTTTGGAAACAAACTGGTGTTGGACCTAACCTCTTTGAAAAAAAAATGAATTTTCTTTGTAAATTTTAACAACTTTCAAGTTATGAATTTGAGTTTTCTGTTAGCTTACCAGATAGAGCTGCTCAAAATCTATAGATTAAGCTAAAAAAATGAATTTTGATTGGAAAATGGACCTAACCTCTTTTGGAAACAAGCTCTCAAGAATGAAGAGTTCGTTTCCAAAAAAGGTTAGGTCCACTTTTTGTACTGAGAAAAGGAGGGTTTCATAATTCTCATAGTTAGCAATGTTGAAGGATATACAATTTTTTTAAATGAAAGAGCATCATACTAGGATTGTAAAATAACTCTTTAAACAAATCCAAGCACCTCTATATTTTTGGTAATTAATTTTTTTTTTTTTTTTTTTTGACCTATCCTTTTTTGCAAACAAACTGTGTTGGACCTAACCTCTTTTGAAAAAAAAAAAAGAATTTTCTTTTATAAATAAAAAAAAAAATCCAGTATGAATTTCAGTTTTTCTGTTAGCTTTACCGGATAGAGGTGCTCATAATCTATAAATGAAGCTAAACAAATGAATTTTGATGGAAAAAATGGACCTAAAATCTTTTGGAAACGAGCTCTTCAAATGTATTTTTATTCTTGTAATTAAATATATGGTCCTACCCTTGCAGCATGTGTTTTTTTGTGATTTCAAATTGATGATTGATACTGTTATATTTTTATGTCAAAATGTAAATGTATGTATTTTTATACAACATGACCATGTTTTAAAACAGTGTATATATACTGACCATGTCCTCCTGTATAAATATGTTCAATAAATAAATAAATAAAATAAACAGTGGGTAAAGGTTGTATAAGTAATGGATACTAAAAAACCACCGTAAAATAACAAGTGAACGTTCCTGTTTTCTTTTTGTGTCTTGTTATAATTTATTGCACAGGAATTAATAACACATGACAAATGTAATCAAATCAATCATAACAGATACTAGAGGAATCCAGTATCTGTCATGATGAATACGTTGCGCTCAAATGAACACTCACCCACAAGTCCACCTGTATAGCGCCCTGTGGATGATCGAGGTGTCTCAGGTGTGTGAACAGTCTGCCGTTGTCGTCCACATCACAGAACCAGATGCTGTAACATGAACCAAAAGTGCGCACTGTGTGAGTAACATACACATCTGTGCACGTCTTCAACGTTATCAATCACTGTCTTTATGATTTTTTTAAATGTTAACATAAATAAATGGGTTGTCGTTTATCAAATATTATTTGAAGGATTGTATCTAATAAGTATTCACAGGTATAGCTAAATTAATACAAGATACTTGTTGGTTTATAGGTTCATCACTCATCAGCATAATGTAGGCTATTTGTCCATGAGTTGGTACATGTCAAACGATATCAAATCCAGATTTTCTGTAATGTAGTCTGCGTAATTTACAGCATGATATGCTAACTTAGCATACAACTTCAATATTGATGAATTGTATTGCTAACATAGGATAGGATTCATAAGTACATATTTTCCCATTTGTTTTCTTAAAAGCAGATGAATGCATACTACAACGCAGTCATGGTATTTGTATGTAATGTTATGTAATGATAAGACTGCATGGTTGGAATACGAATGACGTTTATAATAATAATAATTGAGCAGTTGGTTTAGTGCTTAAAATATAATCGATTCGTTATGCTTGAAGGTAGAACAAATCAATTAAATGTATATATCTGATCTTTGTATAAATATGCATGTTATACGCCCTCTACACAATGATACAGAGCATAATCCTTTACTAACACATGTCTATTTTATGTGTTGTTTCGTCTTTATTCAAACAGGCTTATCCTGTGAGTGCATTGCTGTATTAGGACCCCCCATTAAATAAATCACATTAATACAGTAACATTGACAACAAATCTCATTCAACGCAGCAAGACAACCAAATCGTAAAACGCATCTAAACACACTAGGCACATACAAGCAGTTTCAACAATTATACATGTGAGTTGGAAACACGGTTAGTTATTTTGGTAAGTAATTATTTTTTGATTTAAAATAGCCGATTCAAAGTGTGCTTATTAATGTGTGCAATTCGTTGTACACCATATAGTTTGAGTTAGAACTATGTCAAGTTCACATGTTCAAGACACATTGCTTGCATTCCATTGATGGTACATGTACCGATGCGTGGTACGATTCGTACGCTACATACATGCCCAGTGGCGTAGCTACGGGGGGGCACGGGGGGGCACGTGCCCCCCCCCCCCAATAATTTCGAAAAAACAATAGAAAACATAAGGGGACATTTTTTGAAAAAACAAAGAAATACATAAGGTGTGCCCCCCCCAATAATTTTCGTGCCCCCCCAATCAGTCCGACCACGCTACGCATCGAGTAAAGTGTAAACACACACACAATGATTTCTCATGCACATTGATACATTTTCGGTTTGGCAAAAAAGCACCGGGTGCTTTCTATCCGTTTTATGTTACGCAATAATGTAAGTTTGGTATTACTCTATTTGTTTATCTGTTTAAAAGGAAACTATTTTCTCTATGGATACGAAACAAAATTTGTAACTTTTTAAACGTTACACATTTTTGCAAAAGACACCTAATAAGTAAAACATTTGTAACGATATAGAAGTAGACTAACTATGCCCCCTTTTGAACCCGGGATTTTGTATGTTTCTCTTCATTATACGCTGTACTTTTCTTATCTAGTATAGCCATCTAAAACCACATGGAAAATACTATTTCATGAAAATAAAACATTTCGCAAAATACCATCCGAACAACATAAACAATATGAACATGATATTAATATAAACACAGCCGTCATTATCAGTATTTGCAATACAAAACATCACAGACCAAGAACACTCACTTCATTTCCCGCATTGTGCTGATAGACCTGCACGCCTCCACCAAGCTGACGAGGCCCTCCTCATCGATGTGCAGCCACTTCAGATTTATCTCATGCAGTTTGTTGGTCTTATTTTGCACCGCCTCACTCAGCCTTGACATGCACGCGGCTGATACTGTCCGTAGCTCATATTTACCATCCAGCGTGATGTGCGTCACCTCCACTCCTCCGCCCCGGGTGAGACCGGCCGCTATCTGGTCGATGTCTCGCTCTGCGTCACGGGTCCTGACAGTGAGCGTGTTCAAACCAGACAGCGACTCGATCAGGCCGCTGTAGCCATCTGATGTGTTACGGTCAGCCTCCAGTTTACGGACGGACGGGAGGGGAGGCGGGCTGTGAGGAAGAGGGAGTGATGACTGGTTGATTTCAAGACTGGTGAGTGAGGTAAAAGTTTGAAGGCACGACCAAAGCCTCAGGGACATGGGTTCGTCTAGCTTGGTGTGATAGATATAGATTGTCTTGATCTAAATGGAAATAAAAGGAGGAACACAAAAAAGGTAGAACTAATACAAAATTATTTAAAATTCACGATAAATAGTTTGTATTCATACAATATGTTTGTAAGCATGAAAACATGAGATGTATTATTTTATAACAACATAATACGAAATGAATGTGCCGGGTTCATATGACAAGGCTCTATCAATCAGATTGTGATCGATGTAATTATCACAGGGGCATGTACCCCGAATACTTGGTATGTGAATAAAACACGTAATGGGAAAAAGAATAGCATTATATTACATCCGTAATGTGTGATATCAGCGAAAAAATGGTTGCCCCCCCTCCCCCGATACATTTGTTTTTCCCCGCACCCCCCCCCCCCCCCCCCCACCATTCAATTAGAATGCTCACGCTACACCACTGTACATCAATAGTTGCCCAGTTAATAGCACGTTAGGTGTACTTGCATGACTGGATCTTTGGGATCCCCGAAAGCAGGCGATTTCACTTTGCAGTATCGATTACAATATTATATATATTATGCACACTGTGGCGTAGCGTAGATTCTTTACTCCAAGGGGCACTACATTTGAATTAAATATGTGTATGTATACATTTCCTCATTGTCCATTAATTGTTCTTGTGTATTTGTCACAGGATCGTGTCTGCCATACGTCTTTGGAGACAAGACCTATCCTTCGGGGAAAAAAATGCTCCCAACCATTAGGCAAAACGACAACAAAAAAGACAAAAAAAGATTAAAAAATTATAAACAAACCCACAGAGAGTGCTCACAATCAGTCCGACGACGCAACACCACTTCCCGCAGCGAAATGTATGTTGTTTGTATTCACTCACAATCTTGTCACACGGCTTTGTTTGTAGTTGATGTTGTTGATATATTCGTGTTCATAATGTATGTCACTCCCTATACTAATATAATGCTATCACTCCGTGAAGTATCAATATGATTTTTCAGTGGGAGTGGGGGTAGGGTGATTTTAGCTGATATATAAACAAATGCGGTCTTCAATTTGTTAGATGACCTAAACGTGACATTTCCTAATTGGAAACAAGTAATATTTATATATAGTAAACAAATATACCATGCACTGAGAGCCTCTAGTTGATATTATGGATTCCAAGGTGACAGGAAAAGCACTATGTTCTGAGGGTCGTAGACCCGAAGAACATAGTGCTTTTTCTGTCACCGAACAGGATTTCATTCATGTAGGATATAAATACAAATATTTGTGGAATGAAGACATGACTTTCCCAAAGCCAAACCAAAAAAGTGGTAACGTAACCATGGTAACGGCCCATATCATTGTATTGATGATAAGTGCTTTATCGAAGCTGGTTGTACTCGAATTCACATGTCACAATTATAAACTAAACATTATGTCATAGACAGATAACTAACTTTTCCTTTAGGATGATTGTAATAATGATGTTCTGAAAACAAACTGCAAACTTCTTCCCGAATAATTATATAGTGCACGCGTATCTACATATTTCGAAAACAAAGTAATCAATAGCGAAAATTGCTCTATCAAGATTATAAAGACAAAATAATACTACTCCAATACAAACAGCAGATATTGATAATAAATTGTGTCTTTGTGAAATTTTAGCGGACGTTTGATTGTGTTTTGAGGGATAGCACAGTTCTGGGGATGTTTCACTAAAAAGCAACAAATCGATCAAAAATTCGAATTTAGTGTTCAGTGAAACACCAGATACGGGGCAAACTTAGATTTAATAACTAACACTACACAGTTTTCATCACGACTGAACAGTCTTAATTTATGGAAGCTTCAATTGTAAAAAAAAAAATCGTTTCAACAGCTAAGTAACAGGTTTTTGTTTCCATTTCAAACAAAAAGCGGCCGGTAACAAAATAAGGCGCCCTTCAAACATTTCAACAATTTTGTTATACAGAATTAGAATGAGATTGTTGGTTAAAATAATTATCTAATAGCGTCATTGATCACTGATGTAAATTGTTTTGAAGCCACTTCGGTATTCTTTTAAAAATGTTAAGGATATGTTTCGAACACATTATCAAATTATTATTGGCCCCGCATTTGTTCAAAACGGAAATATGTATGGATATTTTAGCTTTTCCAAACCAATTTCTATAATTTATTATGTATTTAAAACGATGTGCTTTATCAAAATGTACTTCTGGTTTTCGTTACCTCAGAAAATATGTTACTGAAACGCCTTCTAAACCAAACGGTATCGTCTACTTTCTTATTTGATTCACATACGACAAATACACAAGGTTTGACTTCTGTTTGAACAAATAAAACATGCACATACCCAGCTAGCCACCTGACGTCGGGCCGATGTCGGAAGTTGGTTGCCGGATGTCGGCATATCGCCGTTGGCTCGAGGTTAAAATGTCCGCCAGCCCAACATCGTCACGACGTCATTTTTGTGAAATATTGGCATAACGTCAATTTCCGACAATGGCCCAACATCATCTCATGACATGATGTTGGGCCATTGTCGGAAAATGACGTTATGCCAATATATCACAAAAATGACGTCGTGACGATGTTGGGCTGGCGGACATTTTAACCTCGAGCAAACGGCGATATGCCGACATCCGGCAACCAACTTCCGACATCGGCCCGACGTCAGGTGGCTAGCTGGGTAGTTGTATTGGGGTCCGCTCGCTAGTCATACGGACCGCTAGTCATAAGTTCCACTAATCATAAGTACCGCTATTCATAAATTGAGAAGAGGGTCATTATACATAAAAGTCATTATTCATAAGGACCGCTATTCATAATCCAAGAAGAGGGTCGCTATTCATAATATTGGAAGAGGGTCGCTAATCATAATACAAAATCGGGGTATGTATTCATAGGGATCCCTATTCATAATACGAGAAGAGGACCGCTACTCATAATACGGAATGAGGACCGCTAGTCATAATAGAGAAGGGGACCGCTACTCATAATACGGAATGAGGACCGCTATTCATAATACGAGAAGAGGGTCGCTAGTCATAATACGAGAAGGGGACCGCTACTCATAATACGGAATGAGGACCGCTATTCATAATACGAGAAGAGGGTCGCTAGTAATAATACGAGAAGGGGACCGCTACTCATAATACGAAATGAGGACCGCTGTTCATAATACGAGAAGAGGATCGCTAGTCATAAACGAGAGTAGGACCGCTACTCATAATACGAAATGGGGGTCGCTAGTCATAATACGAGAAAGGGACCGCTACTCATAATACGGAATGAGGACCGCTATTCATAATACGAGAAGAGGGTCGTTAACCATAAAAAAAAAAAAAATGAATATGCAACGAAATGATAATACAAAAGGGAAATTTGGATGGGGGACACCCTGTGGCATAGCTAAGGGGGGGGGGGGGGGGCGACACATGGCCCCGAATATTTGTCAAAAACATTTATTGAAAACATTCTTAACATTTCTTAACAAATAAAGAAACAAGGCGTGCCCAATAACGTACGCGACTCATCACCCCACCCCCCCCCCCCCCCCCCCACCCGCCCATCTGACTGAACGTGTTCCGCCATTCGGCCCACCCTCCCCGCAGTATTCCCTTTGTACATGTATATACATAATAACCAAACATTTTCGTATTTCATAGATGGTGTAGCCTGCATGTGTGTGTGTGTGGGGGCTCATATAATGTCCCTAATCCTCAGCAACGCACGTAAGCAACGGAGAAGGGGTTGTATAGGATCAAATGAGTCTTGGTAAAGAGAGTACAGCTTTGGTCAAACTTAAATTATGCCATACAATTTTCGAGGTCGAGACCAAGTTTTTCGCAAATTTTCGAGTCCGAGCCCATGATGGTCGAGACCGCTAAAAAATGGTCTCGAGACCGGCTACAATTTGAAAGGGGGGGGGGGGGGGTTAAACACCCCAAAATAGCCTTTTGGGGGCAAAGGGGGTGGGGGTTTTGGGGTACGCCTATGACCAAAACCTGCGGGCCCCAAACCTGCACCATTACATTAAAAATCTTTATAGCTCCACCATGCTCAATCTCTCTAAAAACTCATCGGTGTCAATTATTTCAAATAAAATATTGTGCCTGTGATGTTGTTCATGCCTCCGCCAACGAAATAAGATAGATAATTACAGAACAAACGCATCATTACACAAAATATCCCCCGCTCCCCCCACCCAAGCCTCCTGAGGCCTATGAATACAGGATAATGACTCCGGATGACGACTCGGATATTCAATGTCAGATATTAAATTTCATGATAATTCACGTCAGCCTAGCTTACTCCACGTTTGTGTGTGAGCATGTGAACATGGATTTGAATAAATATTAGCATGTTTCATGTCAAAATAAAAACAACTATTTTTAAAAATAATTCCCACGGCATTTGTCTGCATTTCTCGCGCCACCACCACCTCCCCCAGTTTTTAGCAACAAAAAGACAACAACACAAAATGGTTCATATTCGGATCGCATTACCTCTTGTTACGCTACATGACGCGTAAACTAAAGTCCGAACGAGTTCAACCCTAACCCATATATCCCCCCAAACAAAACAATTGTAAAGTGTAGCTTAAGTAAGTTTCATCAAGTGAAAATCTGACAAAAATGTTGATGACATAATGTCTTCAAATATAACAGGGATTGTCGAGTATTGGTGAAACTTAACTTTAGTAACCAAAACCTGCACCATTACGGTACAAAGTAACACAATTGTTAACTTCACCATGCTCGAAAAGTATACACAATAACATACGACTAAGTAAGACCCCTGTTATCATTCAAAAAGAGCCGTTACAATTCAAGAGGGCGCTATTTAAAAAATGGCGCATTTAATGTTGTTAAAATAATGATTCAATAGAGATATCATCAACGACTTTTTAAAACCCTATTCTGATTTGTTTCAAAGTAGTCTTCGAGCATTTTTGTCTAAAAAGTCTCAATATCGCCCGGTGATTGCCGGTGCATGAAGAACATTTTGAATAAAAATATATTTATGGATATTTCAGCCGTTTCTGAACCGATTTTTATCAAATAAAGTTTATTCTGTCATTAAAAGTGTATGATCTTCCGAATTTGACAGTCAGTTTGTCATTATCTCACAAAAAAATATCGGGGCGGGGGGAGCACTTCGGGACGGGGGATGTGGGGGGGGGGGGGGGAGGGGGGGGGGGGGGGTGACCGTCACATATTTTCGAGACCTAGACCACTGGTTGAGAGTCGTGTAAGTGGGGGGAGGTGGGGAATGTCCCTCACACAACTCAAAGCCGAGACCAGGATTCGTCAAAAATCTCCGAGGCCGGGACCGAGACCACTTGTTGAGTTTTGTCCTCGAGGGCCGAGAACATCATTGGATATGATGGTCGAGACCGCTAAATAGAGGACTCGAGAGTGGTAAAGTAACTTTTCACCAAAGGGGGAGGGGGTTGAATTCCCCCTCCCCCACTCCCTTGGTCCGCCTACGATATGGTGGGGCAAGATTTCCCACAATGGATAAATAAATATTTTATTTTTTGTTTGATATGTTTTGCTTTATTGTTTGTCACCACGGGAGCGGGGCAAATATTTTCCCATTGATGTCTCTGTATAATGTAGTTATCAACGATAAAAGGTAAATTAACCTTGTTATACAGGGAACGCCACGTTTCACATGAAGCCTAACGGTCACAAAATCGCTATTAATTTTTAAAAATATTTGTCATATATTTTCAGTCCTGTGACCTTGAACATATGACCACAAACTGTGATGGCTACATTGGCTCCCTAAGTAACATTCAGGTACCAAGTTTGACTGAAATCTGACATTTGGTTCTTGAGATTTTGCCATTACAGGCTTTTTCGCATATATTGAGTCCTCTGACCTCGAACTTTGACCTCATGACCCCCCAAATAAAACAGATCATTGCCACCCCGACATGTACACTCATACCAAGTTTGAAAATCATCCGTCAACCGGTTCTTGAGATATCGCGAGAACGAGGCATTTTTGCACATGAAGAGTTTAATTCCAAAAGGCGCTGAATCCACTTTTGGTGTTTTCGAGTCCTGATTTAGTAATTATTTTTAAATTTGTTTTTGTTTTTAATTTTTTTTTTGGATTTAGCGCCTTTTGGAATTAAACAAGAATTTAGCGCCTTTTGGAATTAAAATTTTGACACGTCAAAATACAGTGGGGCCGTAAAGAACATTTCAAAATCTTAACCTTTTTTTCCAAAGAATTTCATTTTGTTAATGGTCTGATATAAAACATAAGTCTTTAAATCATAATTCTGGTTCTAACACACACATATCTATTCCATTTAACACATTGACAGCCAGCATTATGTTGAACATACTTCTCACATCTTATCATTTAAAGGGATCTAGTAACTTTGTTGAGATGTGCAAAAACTGATGAATGGTTGATGCAATGTAAACTGTTGTTATCTCATATGTCCTCAGGGTATTGTGTGAAAATTTCAGGTCAAATGGACAATGTATGGCCAAGTAATGAGCGAAAATGCAAAGTGATATTGGGTGATATTCACCAACTCACTGCATTCACTTTGTACAGGGATGAAAATCTCGCCCGGAGATTTTCTTATCTAAATACTTCAATCATACATATCTTTGTAATGAAAGGGAAATTTGAAAACCGAAAGCTGTACCATGATTTTATTGTTAATACGAATACAACAAGTTATAAAGGAACCGCTAGAATTACAATTTTATTTTGAGGATTTGGACAATGTTACTAAGTCCCTTTAAGACATTTTTGCTTCACGCTTGAATGGTGTGTGTGTGTACGGTGTGAATGATGACCTACCTACCATATTACTTCTTTAGAATTGTATAATTTGTAAAAGGGCCCCAATTTACAAGCTCCTGCTTCTATGGGGTCCAAAACCATTTTGTATATTTGATTATCAAACTGCCATTTATATTTGTTACTTTTGTTTTATGGTTTGAATAAACTGAATCTGAAAATCTATTATACAGTGTTGTCATAATTTGTGACGTCTTGACTCGTCTATTTAAAGATCAAAATGTTTAAACGTATACATTTTCTATACAAATATAACCATACTATTGAATAACATACTTGAACCGATTGATGCACGACATTTAAATGTCGCTTTTTGATGGTCAAACTTGTTAAAAATTGAACAATATTAAAGGAATAATAAGCTAAGCTGTTCACCCTATTATGTTCCTTATTACCTATATAAATCCTTTATTGGGAAATATCAAACTGTACTCTTTCATTCACCATACAAATGTTACGTGTGCAGGCCTAACTCGATCATGAATATCAGTTCCGGAGTAGAAGCCTCTACCGCACGCAGTGCCCGTAGACTGACTTCCCCGTATCGAAATGTATGTTGTTTTTATTCTTTCGCAATCTTGTCATACGGCCTGTTGTTGTTGTTGTTGATATAATTGTGTGTATAATATGTGTCCCTCCCTACTGATATAATAAGTTGTCACTAAAGGGGGGGGGGGGGGGGTGATCTCAGCTGATAACTAAATAAATGGGGTCTTCAATTTGTTAGATGACCGACATAACGACATGTTCATTGGCCAGACAATATTAACATGTTTGCTTAAAAGGGATAGTACATTTTTTATCAAAAATGTTAGTGTATTATACTTGTAAGATATGATAAAACACTAACAGTTATAATTCAATGATGCTTGAATGGTAAAAGGGCTTACAAACAATCAAGTAAATAGCCTGTTATCATTCAAAAAGCTGCCGTTTAAACAAGATGGCCCTCTCTTATAACACATTTGTTTAAACTGTGTTTTTTTAATGTGAATGTGATGTTCTGTTCAAATAATCATTCATTAGAGAGAGCATCAACAACTGTTTAAAAATCTCTTCGGTAAATTGTAGGACAAGAAAGTTTACGCATTATATTATATTTTTTTCTTATACATCATCGAATAAATATGGGTCCCACGTTTATTCCAATCGGATTATATTATTGAAATTTCTGCTGTTTAGCAACCGATTTTGATGAGATAAGGTTCATTCAAATTACGTGCTCTTTGAAGTATTACACTTAGTTTGTTATTATTTCACATAATTAACTATTTCTCAAAGCGCATGCATCTAAACCCAAAATTAACTATACCTTTTAAAATACATGATTTTGCCAAATCTATATTACTTGTTTCTGCAATCATGACGTTTGGACATGCATTGTGTGGGGGTTTCCAACCCGTAGCTTAGCCCCAGCGGCAGTAGCATATCCGTTTTAATTTGCTACTATAAGCGGATATTCGGTCGGCTGAGATTATGTTATGATAATGACGGTGGATATTTATTTGTCGAATATTTAGAGAAGGGTGGTTGCGGGGAGTATAGGGGCCTGTTATTTAGTTCATGCCGGAGCCCGCGGGGCAAATCCCCTTTAACCTTTTCTGATTTAGCTTGTTATAAATGTTAGCATTATTAAGTGCACATTGTAAGCATCATGATGGAACCCTGAATTAAATCAATCAATGATGATAATTAATCATGTTAGGCGCCCTAAATTATAACTAGAATAATTAATATTAGTATTATTACATAAGGGCTTGTTTACCAATTTGTTGCAATCTAAATTTGCAAATAATGACTATTTACATAATGTGAATATGGAAAACGACCACATCCATAACAAATTAAAATTGTATTTCATTATGTTTAATATCCATGCAATATACAGTATTTGGATGATTAACAATGATAATGAACCAGAGTTGTTGTTTTTTTCCCAGTGTTTGACAATATCCGCCTTTCCAATGCGCAATCAATGATTATGAACAAATGACAGGAAGTGGCATTTCATTGCAGCCTGTAGTCTGACCGGCCCTTAAATACAAATCAGCCTAACTTCGCAATTTCTGCTCAGGTCTCGATGATCTTCATGGTGAATGAATGAGAAAAGTACAATGTTTCATCATAATGCATTAGATATAGATACTAAGAAAGATATCACGGTAACAAGCACAGCTCAATATTCCCTTAACGCTTACTGTTGTAATATTTTCAACGAGTGTGACGGACTTTGACTTTGACCATCACAAAACGAGTCATACAAACATTATTTCAAGTATGTTTTTCATTTGTATGCTTATGTTCTCATAACTAAATGTGCACGTTTAGACTCGCTGATCTGTATGCGTGTCTAGACCTCGAAAATAATGACCTCCGATGCCACCAACCTGATTGAGTAAGCATACAAAACGTTCAGCGGGATTCACCGGTTTTGCCTCATGAAGAACATAGTGTGTGTAACTATCCGATAACTCACTTTAAACCAGTGGCGTACCTAGAATTTGTTCAAGGGTGGGGGACCATTGGTTGAGGGCTTCAACAACTACTTATTTTTCGTTTGTATTATTTTATTATGTTTGCATGTTTGATTGTGTTTAAATGTATTTATTTATGTATTTATTTAGTTATTGTTATGTATTTGTTTTTATACTTGAATTTTCGTTTTATTTAGGTGTTTTGTTTTTGTTTGTTGTTTGTTTTTTGTTTTTTTTGGGGGGGAGAATAGCGAAGGAGAGTTTGTATGTTTTGTTTGAACTTTTGTGATTTTGTGAATTCCGTATTTTTCACGACGCCCGCGTGCCCCGTCACACTTACAATATAGTTATATTCGTTGGAATATTTTATCATTACAATCAACTCGCATTCTATCGTACTTTCCCATGATTACGAAAAACATGATAACATGAATGTTATTCTCACTTGTTGTTTCGTTTGCTGTGGTAGTCTTTCCAGTCCTCTAATTGTGTTGGCATGAAACTTTATAAGGCAGAGGGTAGCGTCATTGGTGAAGTGCGAGTGTAGTATCTCAACCAGTCCTTCTTCGTCGGGAACTTGACCTGCGTTGCCAAGGGGTAATTCGCTCAGAAAGTCCAATAGAAGACGGCTCTGTTTCTCGTAATACAATTTTAGGGAGAAAATGTGCTGCATAACTGGACATATGGAATTCACTGAAGAGCCAACAGCAAATCGCAGTACGTTTATAACATGCATAACCATTTCTGGATTTGTAAGTGAACTCAATAGTGCGATTTGTTTTTCCTGAATCAGTTTACTGAAATATTTTCCCGCACAATATTCTTGAAATAATTTGTGTATAAATTCGATCGTATTTATAGTTAGATCTAAAGTTTTGCCAGATTCAATCGTTTCCGTATTTGTAATTAAAATTCCTAATTCAGTTGCAAATTGCATTTCTTTCTTACACTCATTGAATTCGTTTGTACTAAAAGTAACCTTTTGAGAGTCATTGCCCAGATAAGTTAAAGCGATTTTGCCTAGTGCCTGAATGGCATTCTCAACGTCTGCTTTATAATTAGCTGTACGTTTCTGGTCAGACGGAGGTCTTCTGGCTAGAGCATGGTGACAAATGTATTTGAACAAACTCGTCATAATGTTTGTGAGTGTAATTTCCCCCTTGAGTAAACCGGTTTGAAATAAAGTACAAAGAACCATGCAAAAGAACGGAATCTTAATCAAGAATTCAATATTGCAATTTCTAATATGTTCATTGAATTCGTCGGCTTTAGCTTGATCGGGATGGAAGAAAAGTTTGATGTAGTTTTTTGAGTCTTTCGGGGAAAACCCTTCAATCTCCATCACGGCGAATCTCTTTGGAATATCGGGGTTATTGAAATCTTCCTTCCTATTGGGACGACTTGTCACGAGAACTCGGCACTTCGCTAAACAATCACCCCGGATCAGCTGAACTACACTGGACTCATCAATCAATATACTTCCATTGAACTCGTCATATCCGTCGACAAGAACAAGACACGTGTCTTGATTCTCCTCTATCAAGACTGCTCAATATCATCTTGTGTGGCATTGGTACGCTTCGGAAGAGATCTTAGAAGTTGTGATTTGATAGCTTGTCCAAGTGACGTGTTCCTGTCCATTTGCCTACACTTCAAGGCAAACAGAAGAGTTACGTCACGGAGGGGAGAGTCCGGTGCCCCGAGAGCCCAGTCGTGTGATAGTTTGTCAACTGTCGTGGTTTTACCGTGACCATCAGGACCAACGAGGAGTATACGGCATGGCAGCTCACCGTTGACTTTTGTTTTAAAGATGCCATTTATCGAGTCTTTTATGTGTAATTTCGTTGGTTCATCGATACCTCGCGACCCTATGTCCATAGTGTGCAGTGTTATTGTAGTATGCTGGTCTTCAAAGGTAGTGGCAGCACGCTTGTCCCACGGCTTCAGCTGGATTTTCTTATTCTTGTACTGGTCGATGAGAACTTTCCTGCAGGTTTCCATGTCGAATCCTTGCTTGCTTCCTTCAGACTTGATTCCTGACACAAAAATGAAAAAGTCGAAAGGCCCAGCTAATCACAAATAATCTGAAAAACAGTATTGTCTTTGTTGTAGTTGATACTTATTAGTGTTGCCTTGTTGCTGAAAGAGTTGCAAACAATTGTGAAGTTTCAAGTTATTACAAGTTAGACCCTATGTATAATTTAACCAATCAGATTTGAGCACTTAGTCTTATGACTGGACTTGCAATTAATTGAAAATTACCAATCGATAGCGACTCTTTCTGCAACGGGGCCCTGTCAGAGTATTGCTTGCTGTTTATGTGGTATTTATTGTTTTCCAAGGGATGGCGGGGGATTCTAGATCAGTAAGATACGCCTCTTTCATATGCCAACAATGAGCAAGATACAATAATTTGGATGTATTTCCAGACTTATTGCAGACATTGTATTTTCTTTGAATAAACGAGCAATTGTTAAAGCCTGAAATTGCACGTCAAGTTTGCAATATTAATATAACAGCCTATTATATGTTTTTTTAAATATTTATTTGAGCATTTTAACAAATAAAAAATTCAAACTTTGCGAGGAAGACTGACAAGGATGAATGCATTTAAATAGTAATGCTTCATTATACTATATTAATATTGGTCAAACGTAAATTTAGTAACCAAAACCTGCACGATTACGGTACAAACTAATAGTTATAACTTCACCATGCTCGAAAAGTATACACAATTACAAACGACAAATTAAAACCCCTGTTATCATTCAAAAGAGCCGTTACAACTCAAGTGTCAAATTAACTCTAGTGAACGCCAGCGCGAAGCGCTATAGCCAGTGGCGTAGCTATATAATACATAAGGAGAAATTTTTTGAAAAAACAAATAAATACATAAGGTGTGCCCCCCCCCCCCCCCGTGCCCCCCCCCCCCCCCCAATAATGTTCGTGTCCCCTCCAATCAGTCCGACCACGCTACGCCACTGGCTATAGCGTTCTAGGACCTGTATCGCACGCCTCGTTCGCCGGCCTTTCGAATCGGGGCGCCGCGGGGACCATCACGCTCATCTTTCGTTCAAAATTCTGTTCGGAGTCGCGCTAACACATGGAGAGAAGTCGAAAAGGCGCATATATCACTGATTTGTTTGCGGGTTGGAGGGAAAATCATAGTTTTAATCAACCCGATAGTTGGATCACATATTGGAGAGTGAATTGGTGGTGCACACCAAATAATAATTTGCAGTCTTGTATCAAGAGGACCTAGAACGCTAGCGCCTTGCGATACTGTTCTCTAAAAAGTGATACCCGGACGTCAACCACTTTTATATCATATTTTGAAAGCAAATTTCACAACAATTATAGCATTTGAACGGGAATTATTTTTATTTCCCATGTTTTTTTTCGATGATATTTCAGATGGAATTGAAATCAACCAAATCCGTTACAATTTTATGTATTTATTTATGTTTTTTTTTTTTTTTTTTTTTTGGGGGGGGGGGGGCACTTTACCAATACTCAAGGTTACCTTTAATTATTGGACAAGATCAATCTATAAATCACATTATCACAGATCAGAGCGAATAGATCCATACCAGTTGAATATGAATTATGTTATTTAGATCGTAGTCCAGTATTAGGTGTGCAGTTGTTTAACTTATTTAGAGATCACGAGATTAATACTTTAATACGACAAGTGATATTGGACTCGAAATGGCATAACATTGATGGATAGACACCCATTAGATGGGTGCGACCATGCGTTATTTCATTTTGTATAACCCTTGCACCTAGTCATCGAAGACGGTGTATAATAGTTATATTACATGTACCTTGAAAGCTTTCAGTCAGATTATCTAATCCCGTTCTGGCCAAGATACTCCGAAGTTCCCGTGCTTGCTCAGGTCCAGTGCCATGTTTCGTCTTCCACGCCATAAGAACCTCCGTCGCTGCCTTGGTGGTGTCCTTCAGCTGCTTGTCCAAAGCGTTGTCGACCTCCGTGTAGGTAAACCCGAGTGCGACGCCTAGAACATGAAGCTTGTTATGTGGCACTTGACAGGCTAGGTTCAAGATGACCTTGTCGGAAAGGATCTCTGTAGATGCCAAAGTCCTGTGATGAGCGAATAAATAAACGTGATTTCAACAAGGGTAAACACTGAACAATTTTAGATCAGATCTGCCAGGCTAAATGCCACCATGGTGAAACACAATGCATAGCCCTTGAGGTAAAATTCTGTTTCAAACATATAAAGGATAATTCCGGGACTGATTTAGTCATTGGCTCTCGAAATAAGCAGAATAAGACGCATAATTGGTGAAAACAAGATCAAAATCTGTCAAGAAACACGTGCGATATGCTTCTTTAAATGTATAGTTGAGTTTTGGTATAGAGGACGCTACACAAAATAATTTCGTGTGAGATGATGAAAAACCTACTGTCAAATTTGAAAGAGCATGATATTTTAATGACGGAATAAACCGTATTAAATTAAAATCGGTTCAGAAATGGGTGAAATAGCCATAAACATAACCATTTGTAACAAATCTGGGGCCCCACAGTTAATATAGAATTTTGAACCAGCCGTTACAAATGTTTTCAAATACTTTTTTTTTTCAAAAATGTACAAAAGAGGTTTTTAAATACATGTAGTTGTTGATTATGTCTCTAGCGAATCACTATTACAACAAAACATCACTCGCACAGTATTTTATTTCAAATGGATGAAACCAGTTTTGAGAGAGTTCCCTATTTGTTTTAACGGCTCTTTTTGAATTATAACAGGCTTTTTACTTAGTCGTTTGTAATGTTGTATTTCTTTCCAGCATGGCGGAGTTATAACTGTTCGTTTGTAACGTAATGGTGCAGATTTGGGTTTCTACAATTCAGTTTGACAGAAACAATACTCTCTTTTAATACCAAAACTCAACTATCCCTTTAACACGTGTTCCGCCAAATACGAGCAACTCGAAAGTTTGCCTTTGTTATAATTATACAAATACACTAATATCTCACTTTTCTTACTACAAATTATTCCGAGCGGATATATTTATTGAGACTAAAGCTGTTTCTGAACCGATTAGATGTTTATTTGGTGTACGCTCTTCCAAATTTGTCACTGTATTTCACACTCCACTACCGCAATTTTCAAATGTCTCTGCAGCGCGTGAAGATGGCGTAACGCCCCTCCGTGACTTCCCGGAGGGGGGGGGGGGGTTACTCAGATTATAGTCGGACGGGGGTGTGCGGCTGAGACCCACATCTAAGGGTCCTTTTTGTGTAAATAGGTATCCATGTCTAATGATTTTTTCGCCGACGTCGCATGTTCGCTGTGTATTTCCCTCAAATGTTGTGGGTTTTTTTTAGCGATCGTAGCGAGCTTGAACATTTTTAAAATTTCGCATCGGCAAATCCCCAAATACCGGATACAAGAGAGGAAATGAAAAAAAGGGACGCATGTCTAAGGATTTGTTGTATAAAAAGGGGACTTATGTATAAGGATCTGTTTTGAAAAAGTCACCCTTCCCAGCGGCACATCCCCGTATATCCAATATACGTGAGTACCCCCCCCCCCCCCCCCCCCCCTCCCCGGGCGTGACTCGTGTATTTAAATTTTGCGGATCTTTTAAATCCAGATTTGCGATAATCGGACCTACCGATACGATGTCACGTGACATTTTATATTTGCATGGCAGCCATCAATTGCGAAGAGCCAAGTTCGAATGCAATCAAGGCCCCGCATTTTATGTCCTCTCTACCAAAGAGTAAATAATTATGTACTTAGTCGGGTTTTTCGTTTTGTTTGGCCTGTAGCGTCATAATATGTATTAGAGGAGATTGGGTATTAAGCCTAGTGCCCACTTACCGATCTGGGCATAGCGATCTAGAGCGATCTTGCCCGAATAGGAGCGATCCCCTGAGATCTGTGGTTAAGTCGCCAAGTGGGCACCAATGGCCGCACCAGATCAGTGTAACTTACGTCCGCAAGGGTGGTGTCGGTAGCGTGTCTGGCGACCAGGTCGGTCTCGATCGCATTCGCGGCGATCGGGTGCGATCTGGCATGGACATTGGTGCCCACTTTGCGACTAAACACAGATCTCAGGGATTCGCTCCTATACGGACAAGATTGCATAGGGCTAGCGAACCTGGAATCACATCAGTTCGCAGTGAGTCAGCTTGATTCCATCGTGCACACTATCTTTTCAATTTTGCGTCCTTGGGGTCATAGCTTGGCCCCTATTTCCACCCATTGTCAAGGAATGCAATAACAAGGAATTCACGCTTGTTTGATTCTGAATTTGTTGGTGAGTCATGGCTAGCCGTTTTAACATTTATTTCCTTTTCTTGACCTCAAAAGTTACCATTGCTTAACAACAACAAACCATTTATTGATGTCAACATTTAATTTCTTGATATAAAGAAAATAATTCTTCATCCTTGCAGGGCGCCGTATTAGAGCAGTTTCGCATAACTGAACATTGAATTCTTCATATCAAGGAGCCACTTTCTGTTGCTAACCAATGGCAATTTCTGATTTCAAGAATTCAACTCCTGGCATCAAGAAATAGAATTTTTGATATCAAGAAATCGAACTCTTGATATAATTAAAGTGATTCAGGTAAAGTGTCAGATATTGCACAAAATGACATTTGAGACTTCAATCCTATATCAATATCATTGTAAAATACAATTGAAAGATTTGTGAAAGTTTGAAAGAAAACAAACACTGTTTACATAGTGAAAAAAACGAATATTGAGTTCATATTTTATCACCGAATACTGATAGTCTTCCATACATTGTCATAGAAATAATTAGCCCTTTAAGATATTTGCACCCCTGTATGTTTACACACGTAGTACAGAATTCATGGAATTCACGCTCGCTGGGTTCAAAGTTCACTCTCCGGTATGTTCCCACGCATGCTGCAATGGGCTGCAATGCGGACGCAATTAGCTGCGACTATTCAATACCGTTGGGCAACGGTATTGAAATAATGATTTTCAATGATAATTATCTTCATACCAAAGGGACATTTGAAAAAATCTAACCCTATTTTATTCTTCTCTTACCATAAGGTAAACAACACGGCAGTAAAGAAACGAGGAAGCTCCAAGTATTTTTCGTGGATTTAGACACTTTACAGGCATCACTTTAATTTATTTCCTGATATCAAGAATTTAATTATTGATATTATGAAAACAGAATTATTGATATCATGGATTGAATTCCTGATATCAGGGGTGTCGATCCTGGGGGGGCAGGGGGGGCGGTCGCCCCCCCCCCCCCCCAATGAAAATATTGGGGGGGGGGGGGCGAACATATCATTTCGCCCCCCAAATAATTCCGAAAATGAGGATGAAAAAAATCGAGTGATATAATGCCAAAGAGGGGAAAGACACATTTATCAATAATTAATCTTCAAAATAGCCATTTTTCAGTTTGAAAAGGACCGTAAATCTCTTTTTTTGCCGCGCGCTTCGCGCGCATGCAGTTTCTCATATTGCAAGTTTCATTTGGGTTGCGGGAACTCACCTTTTGAAATGTGTTGGGCAGCGTAATTTCTCAAACGCACACCTCAAACGAAGTTTATTAAACCCTCATCTAAAGATAGCACACCGTCACAGAAAATAAAATAATCTCGGTACATATGCGCTGAACGCAAATCAAATTGGAATATCATGTCCCCCCACATTTGAAAAAGGAGCAGATTGTCCCCCTCCCTTTGTCATTATGTATGTTTGGTTCCATACCTATATACTTCATATTACGTGAAATTTCTGTCTCAGGTGTGCACTAAATCGCACAATTTCAAGCCCCAAAATACAAAAGCTCCCTACTGTGGGAGGGGGACACCCCCTCCCACACCCTCCCCCGCTCGGTCGCTTCGCTTCCTCGCAATGTCTTTTCCTCGCTATGCCCTTTAAAGATACGTTATGAGTAGATTCACTATTTTATACAATTTTAACCCCCATGCTAGGAGCAAATGTCTGAAATCTAAAAGCTTAAATTCTGGGGGCTCCGCCCCCTGGACCCCCATTATTGTCCCCAAATGTGGGTGCCCCCAAATTCAGGTCTTCGAGCCATCAAGACACTTTCAATGAGCGCATAATAACACTTCCGGGCATGCCAATGTGGGGCTTTTAGCTCTCTCAGTGGTCACTCTGGAAAAATTTTCAAATTTCGCCCCCCCAATCTCAAAAACGGATCGACACCCCTGCCTGATATCAGTAAATATAGTGCGATCCCGCCCGACATGCGATTGAGAACGAATTTGTTGAACATGTCCAAAACCTTGCGACAGCAACCGACACCACCCTAACTTGCGGACGCGAGTTACAGCGATCTGGTGCGGCCATTAAGACAGATCTCAGTCGATCGTCCCTATTCGGGCAAGATCGCTAGGCGCATTTTGCAAAGTGGGCACTGGGTTTATCAAAACAAATCGCAAAGCGCATTATGATGTCAAGACAAGCAAGAGCGAACAATACCTGGCTGTAATTCTCAATAGGGACAATAGGAAGTCGCCGTGAGATCGCATAGTGGGCACCGAAAAGATCGCGTACAAAAAGAGATCGGGCTGACTCGCGGCGAGCTGGTGCGATTCACACCGAACCGAGATCGGTAGCAACTCGGGCTAGATCGCAAGCGCAGATCGCCTAATGGGCACTAGGCTTTATGCTCCCCTAGATAGTTCCGTAAGTATGCAAGATAATAACGTGGATTTTAACTGTCTCCCATTGATCGCGGGTAAAAACGCGCCTCTGAACAATGTCAAGCTGAATTGGGAACCTACACACATGGAGCTCTCTACATGCTATATGTTTGTTATATTGAAATGAATAAAAATGGTATAATTTATGTATCCATAATAAGCATTTGTATGTAAACATATTTAAAACATGGCTATAATATAATGTTACTCTTTGCGTATTCCGAAATGATAACGAAGTAAATGATAGACCAATATACTATTCGTACAACACACACATATTTACTGCATTTCGTGGTAGAGCGTGGTGGGTATAATACACGAGTTTATTTAAAGTTCCACCATGTTCACTCGATCATTACTATCTCTATAATATGCTGCTAACTGAGTAGGCAAATGCTTAGATAGATAGATATATAGATATATCGGTATTTATTGAACAAAATTAACAAGACTGTAGTCCGAAGACTAAAATGCCTTGCGTACATGAACAAATTGTATGAACATACATGAATAAATAAATTACAACACAATAAAAATATAATTTAACATCAAAATACAACCAAATGATACATATTTATGAATGCATTTGGCAAGAAAGGCACTAACATAAAAAATGTGATTATTATAATATGCATATTCTCATTAAATTTTAATTTTAATATAACAATGACAAAGTACCAATTTACTAATTCGTTACTTACTTTTAAATATATATGTAATACTAACTAAATATTGAATCTAATGCTTTGGCTTCCATTCTGCATCATAGATGAAAGGGTAAGTTGACAAGGTCCCCCCCCCCCCCCCCCCCTCCCCCACCCCCATTCCCCTTGGGTAATTCCTGCTACCAATGGAGCCCTCTCGTGTGAATAATACAAGCGAAATAACTCCATGAATCATCTGCCCACGCTGGCCCACGTTGAAAACCCTTCACTCCTGTCAGGTTAATGTGTAGCCCCTGTGCATGTGATTGTGTATAGTCTATGCAGGGCTATGGGAGTATGCTAGATTGAACAGTATATATGACTTACTCGGTAGAAGATGTTCCTGCGGCAGTTGACATGTTGAGTATTGTTCTAGACTTCGTGTAAGCGATAACTTGGTGTAGACTGGAAATAAAAAGAAAACAATGTATGCCAATCACAAACAGTTTATAGTTATACATATAGTGCAGCATTCAAGTATGGGCATTACCAGATCTAATAACCATATCTAATAAACCCCCTACCATATTTGTTACTGCCACTCCCACATTTGTCATCCAAATTTCACCAAATTCGGTGACTTTTCCTAAAAGTGTATAGAGAACATTGTGATATGAAATTTAAAAGTGTCAGGTTTTTTTCCATTGCCATGGTAGCCACTTTCGGTAAGGCATGTTTTTTTTTTTTTTTTAATTTAAATGCATTATATGCGTGGGTAATTATAGGTAGACAGCAAATTCCAACTCGACTCCACGGTAATCTCTCGAAGAAAACTCACGATGTGTGTTGGATCGATCGAAGAGCGGTGCTTCGAAATATCTGAACACGTGCCTTCTCATGAAATTGCATGCAGCAAGCAGCTGGTATCTGTATACCGACAGAGTTTCTCGCGCTCACCTAAGGCATCATCAGCGGTACTTTGAAGTCGGCGGGGTTAAGCGTGTTACATAATATTTTCGCTCTTAAACATCTCTGATGGATCTCCATTCGAACATACTGAGCGCGACTACTTCGTATGCATTTTTGACTCGGGTATTCGGAAGTGGGGCAGTTTGCGATCGCTACTTATAACTGAGCCAATGGGGATAACGTACCGTGTGTAGAAGTGCGCAAGATGGTTCCACGCGTGTAATAATTATACCGGTCTGAATTCACATTAAGTCTTATTTTGTTTTTTTCTTGCACTAAACAAGTAAATCTTGTACATTTCTAAATTGTTTTATATTTAAAATGTATAAATTGTACACAAATAAAGTCACAATATCAGAAAATAGACGCCACTTGTTTTTGTTTTCTTTGTTTTTCAAGAAAAAAACGACGGAAAACAATATCATTAACCCTTTTACCACGCCAATTGATATACTGCTTCAATAGCTATATACGAGATTATTTTACAGACCGGTCGAGTTTCCGCATTGGGCGCGCTCAAAAGAACCGATCGATATCTGGTTGACCATGGCATTGTATTCGCTTCTATTCAACCTAGCGTGAGTTCGCTGGTCAATAATGGGTTAATAAGAATTAGAAGTTTCTCGTAATTTATTCGATTGTTTTTCTTCAAAATTTAAATTGAACAACCTTTCCATACAAGACCCAAGGTACTGACATGGTATTGTCATCATCAATTACTAACAGTATTTAGTAAACTTTTATTGAAAATGATTTTATATATTATTTTATGTAACACGAAATTAGTGTAATATGTGTAAAGTTCATTGTACTATCCAGGCTTTGACTTGAATTAGTTTATTCATATAATCTAAAAGTGAAGTGCATAGAATACAATGTACATTTTAAATTTTGTTAAAAAACTCATTAATTAAAATATTTATGGTAATTTATGCAAATAAGTCATGAAATTCATATTGTTACCCATAAATCATATATTCTTCATAATTAAACTCTGGTTTTCACTACATATATTTTTAAGACCATGTGGAACAATAATACGACAAAAATATTTGGAAGAGCCAGGTTCTTCCTGATGTTTTCTATTGTTTTGATAATTTCTTATGTATTTCCTTGTTTTGTTAAACTTATGTATTTTATTGTTTTTGTTGTTCATTTTATTTATTACTATAATTTAACTATTTTAACCCCAAAACCAACATCTAAAATGTAAACAACACCAAATAACCAATGATATACCTCATTTTACGAAAATTGATTGACAAAAGAACCGCACGCAACGGTTATAGTACGGCTCATTGTCTTTCTTATAAAAGGGAGAGCAGCCATCCGGTTCTTTTGTCCAGCGAATTGTATGGCAGGCCGTGAGGAGAGAATGCCTCAGTGCTCAGCGGATCGATGGAGACGAAAAAGTAGCAAATTTTGGAAACGACATTGCCTCAGAAAAATGGCCCTAGCATCCAAACGCCTTACCCAAATTCCATGTTCATGGTATCATTTTGTTGGAAAAGGAATATTCTATCTAATGAAATAAAAGATGATAACATTTTGTTCATGGTGTCGAGGAAATTAACGATCGTAAGTGTTGCAACCTTTTTGAGACACTCTGTATAGTAATTTGTCAGTAATGATGTTCTGAAACTTTTACCAAATTAGTAAGTGAGCCATGATAGCTGGGGTCTCTTCAAACAAACATTTGCACTATTCCTCCTTCAATATCCGCGTACAGTTTGCTGACCTGAAAAAGAAGCTGCTTTCATACACTATATCCAAGCAACAGTTAGATATGATTTATTTGGAAACCAACAATATATTAGTTCGTACATGTTCAATATGGAAATAACGGCGAATTTACAAAATGTTTTGACCGGAAATCGAACCCTGGTCTCTATTCTGAGTTCCGAAGCTTGGTGACCACTTGGTTACAGTTATGAGGTTTGATGGTCAGCCAGGTGCCATCTAAACGGAGAGATCCTCTTTTGCTAGCGTAAATTCAAAAATTGCGAGGTTAAAGGAAACGTCATTTAATAGCCTGCCTGAGCAAATTAGGGCTGGAAATCTCTTTTTCGTGGAGTTATAGACGTAAAACTGAATAAACTGAGTGACGTCGGTTAAATAGGTACATACTTATTTTCGGCAGGTGAGTAAGTTCGTACATAGATTTCACGGAGTGCCAGATCAGTATGCATGACCCCAACGTGACCCGCGCTAGCTACGTGACCCGCGCATAAGTAGCCTACTATGTGTGATCGTTTATCAAGCAAAATACCCAAACATCGCTTAAACTGACTACAGGTAATAATAATTATATTCTTTCTTTTTGAAATCTTTTCCGTGACATACGTTAACAAATGTTGGCTTCACAATACCTTTAATGAGAATTAGTAATATATTGTTGTAATATTATGGTAAATCAGTTGAACTCCTTTATTGACCGATATATAGTTTAAATGGAGGGACGCATTCGTTTTTCATTCGTAACATCCAAATTAGAGGGCTGTTCGCTCTAATTTGTTTTGTTTGCGTGTTACATTGATCCCAATCCGTCAACTGAAAGCTGTTCAGACGTTTTTGTAAAAATGGACCTGTCCCTTTAAGCCGGGACGCTTCTAACAACATTATCATGTTTTTACTTGTATGATCTTGTACGGATCGACGAACGACGTAGCAGACGCCGTTTTGTGTATAAAGTCAATGTACCCTTTACTTTCTGGCATGACATCCAAAACTAAATGAAGATATTTATTCATAAATATTAATTTCATGACACTTTCAGTGCTAAGTATGCAAAGAGAACAACATCTGTCTAACATTTCCAACAAATACGATAATTTCTGTCACATTGTAATGCAACAAACTGAGTTTTGATGAACATATTTCGAAACTCGAATGCCACTTATAATCACACGGCTCGCGGCGCACTGCATTGCATGCAATCAAGCTGTATGCGGTTCAAGCAGTGACTGTCTGCATATGCGTACATGTACCTGGGCCGGGCCGGGCGAATGTTTCGCTCGGGAAACTGCAACAAACACAGTCTCAAATGAAGGGTAAGAATTGTCTTTGTATGGAAAATCATTGAAATGTATTTTAGATATTCCATACTAGGGGGAACTCATATCAAGTTTGTCAGAAATGAATACTTAGTCGTTAAATTTGGGTTTGATCGGGTTCTTGATTTCGTTCTGCAGTTATACGAAACACGAAACCAACGTGCGCGTGCAATGTACGGTGCGGCAGGCATGCGTGCAATAAGAAAGGAGAGTCATTTTTGTCAATTAAACTAGAGTTGTATCCTTGAATTTTAAACAAACGATCGTATTCCTTGAATAATCTGAAAATATATGAAGAGCTTAATTCCAAAAGGCGCTAAATCCACTTTTTACCAAAATGGAGTTATCAGTATGAGTGCATACCCATTGCACATGTGCATTTAAATCACCATTCATTTTATTAAAATAATTTTTAGAAATATGAAAAAAAAATATTTGAAAAATTTGTTTAGTTCCAAAAGGCGCTAAATCCAAATCTGTTTAGTTCCAAAAGGCGCTAAATCCACGATTTGGGGGCTTGGCCTGTTTTGACCAATCCCAGCGCAGTATTGTTCCAGTGACCGGATATTGACGACATATTTTACCCTTGTTACTAGTCGTCACCGTCGATCATATTTCACAGTTTTACAGTATTTTGAGAGTGCTCAGCTAATATAACACCATGGATGAGAGAGGAGAGCCTGTGGACATAATCTATAATCCTAGAATAAGGAAGCACAATGGCAGTGAGTGTGCAAAACACAAGATAAAGACAGTGAAATCGAGAAATCCGGTAAGTTCAGTCCCACCTACTCATTTTTGTGTGTGTTGAGTTCAACGCATATGAATGTATTGTAACTTACAATTTTGCATGTAGTATCATGAGACATAACTAAAATAAATTGCCAGAAACAAAGTGTGTTATTAAAGCGATATAAGACGTGCATAACTCATCGGTACAGTTGAAATTTTAATCTAGCGCCAGCCGCGACTCGTACTCGTAGACGTCGTAGGTAGTCGTAGTCGACGTAGTCGTCGGTAGTCAGACAGTGGATGTAGACTTGGCAGCGCTAGTTTACAAGTGAATCCATACTGTATGGCCCATGGGTTGGCGCTTAAGCAGTTACATACTCCACGTCTTAAATCACTTTTAACACACTGAAATTGGTTCCTATTAATCAATTGTTTCAACTGTTTTCTTAAATATATTTTCTTGAATATGAACAATATTATGACAACTTTGTGTGCGGCAGCTCCATAAAGATGTCTCTTGCATTTTGTAAAATGATGTACACCTTATACCGAGCAGCTATATTGGCTCTACCATTGAATTGTGAGTGGCGAGTACAATAACCGTCGTGGGGCAAGCTTCGAACGTAAACGGATACATCGGGAGTCTCGCTCCATAAGTATGGTACTTTCCATTCACAATTCAACAGGAAGCTAGTAGCTTAGCTGCTCGTGTCAGACTATTGGTACATTTTCAGTCTAGCCCCGACATGGCGCATGGATGGTTGCGTGGAGATGTGCGTTACAAGTATCAACATGACCTCTATTTGCCCTGGTGCAGTATAGAATGGATAAAAGTTATAAGCCTACATTACATCATGACATAAAATTATTTTGGTGTCTATTAACAAAATATCTGCATTAACTAACATTTTGTGACTGCAGAGTGCAAACTAATTTTTTTTAAAGTATGTAGGAAACATTGTCCCTTGTTTTCGTAGATTACCCGATGTTTACAATGCACTTTTGACTTTGTTTTATCAATAGGGAAACCGTCAGCCATTGGATGTCAACACATGCCTCACAGCTAGGAGACATCACAGAAACTTTCCGGGACTGAGCTACAGAGACTCAAACAAGCTTCGTTCATCATGTGCCAATCCTGTCATGCGCCATCGAGTTAGGACATGGTCTGCAACCAAAGAGAAGGGCGGAATTTTTCCCCAACATTTCACGTAAGTTTTCATTTGAGTCGTTGTTGATATAAAATATCTCATTGCAATGATGTTGTATTAAATTGAGTTTTGTAGTTGTTTAGGGTATTCTTGCTATGGTGATAGGGGGGGGGGTTAGTTCATGCTTATTATTCAAAACTTGTTTATTCAATACAAATTTTGAAAATAAAATAAATTCTACTATAATAAATCTGTCATGTATGCTTTGTGTGATTAGGTTTTTTTGTTTTGATTATCTTTTATGAATAATACAGGTAGCTGAAAATGTAGCAGTCTTCTCAGCCATGTTAAAAAACAACCTTATTACATTCAGTTAATAACCAACTTTCCATTTACAATGTTTCACTTTCAATTTACAGATTATGACACGAGTGGAGGTGTGCTCGGTGAGCTCCCAGGCCATCCTTGCTTTCGGCATGAAACGTCTCGGCAACCTGATGAAATGACGCCTGGCAGAACAACAGTAACCCATAACCAGAGACGAGGAGGGCGCCATGAAAGGTGAAAACTTCAATGAACAGAAGGAGAAGATCAGGGACCACATCTAAGCATTCTGCTGCTGTTCGTCTAACTACGGCAGGAACAATACCCCAAACAAGCGATACCTGCCAGGCTCCCTTACATTTCCAGAAAATGTGCAGGCCAGTAGCCAAGAATTGTCTTGGGGAGGTGCATAATTTACCAAAACGGCACCGAGACTACTCGCCAACAATTACGAGGCCGAGATCATAGGCTGAGAGTCGTGTTTAACAAGCCAGTCGACTCAGACCTGTATAAAGTGGACTCGAGACCGGTAAAAAGTGGACCCGAGACCGGAAAAAAGTGGATCTTTCTGAATTTGGGGGGTAGGGTACGTACGCCCCCCCCCCCCCCCCCACCCCCTGGCACCTACTGTTAAAAGCCTGTAGCCAGGAATTTTCATGGGGAGTTGCGTAATTTACCAACACAGGACCAAGACCACTCGGCAACAGTTTCCGAGGCTGAGAGTTTATAGGCTGAGAGTCATGTAAGCCAGTTAAGATGGTCCAGACCGGTAAAAAGTGGACCCGAGACCAGCAAAAAGTGGATCTTTCTGAATTTGGGGGTGGGGTACGTACGCGCCAGCCCCCCCCCCCCCCCCCCCCCCCATCCACTGGCACGTAGGCCTACTGTTAAAAAAAAACTGTATGGAAACTTAATTACATACAAGTGTTTGTATGTCTTTATGAGATGAGATGATGAGTAAAGCAAATTTGCAAGATTTTCAAATTTCACAGGATAATAGTCTTAACTGCTTGTTTATTTTGTCAATATTAGAAATGTGCGGAGTGGTTGTTTTCATTCATAGTGCTCTTCAGTTAAATAGTGAGAACATTATCATGATTGAAGTTGCCCATGCACTTACCTTTTGTAAAATGTGTTACATTTTGATTGAAAAAAGCGTGGAGCAAAAATGTCTTGAATGATAAGATGTGAGAAGTATGTTCAACATAATGCTGGCTGTCAATGTGTTTAATGGAATAGATATGTGTGTGTTATAACTAGAATTATGATTTAAAGAGTATTGTTTCATATCAGACCATTAACAAAATGAAGAAAAAAGTTAAGATTTTGAAATGTGGAATGACGCGTCAAAATTTTAATTCCAAAAGGCGCTAAATCCTTGTTTAATTCCAAAAGGCGCTAAATCCAAAAAAAATAATAAAACAAAAAAAAATTAAAAAAAAACTACTAAAGCAGGATTTCTTTAAACATCATTTTAATTATGTTTGGGGGTATATCTTTGAACTGTGTAAAAATCTTGCAGTTTTGTTGAAGCAAAAGTGGTCTATCAGAAAACCTTGATTTACTCGAAAACACCAAAAGTGGATTTAGCGCCTTTTGGAATTAAACTCTTCATATATTGTTCTCGATATATGTAGACAATCACAATGTCCATAGAGTTTGATATTCATGAATTATATCTTCATTTAGTTTTGGATGTCATGCCAGAAAGTAAAGGGTACATTGACTTTATACACAAAACGGCGTCTGCTACGTCGTTCGTCGATCCGAGCGTACTATATTTTTGTCACGTGATCTTGCGATCGCAATTAACTGCGAAGCCACGTATTGTATGAATTCTTGAAGTTTAGGTAGCTGCACATTGAAACCCAGGTTCGAATACAATTTGATATACAATTACACTAATCAAACCATAATTATAATAATAAAAATACATATAGTTACGATTTATACTGCTCCTTTCATGAGTGAGCATCATCTTATAGCGATTTGGATCGGATACACATCAATTGTCAACCTGCACTGTAGGTGCCCTTTTATTACTCCCCAGGGATTACTCTAGCCAGGCAACCTATCATAGGTGCTCACATTCTCACCACTCGATCCCGTGTCTTCAGTTTGGACCCTTCTCTTAAACCGCTTACAAATTACTCTATTATGTATAAAGGAACTGAACACTTCATCCCTTTTAGATAGTTCCTTTGAAAACGAATATTACTATTTCTTTGTTTTGATTGCTCTTAATATGATACTACCCTTTTACGTAAATAATTTTGAAAGTCAACTTCACCCACATCCATGCAGCTTTAGGAACTTGGTCAATGGATAAGTTGAGCCTAAGACAACAACGTACTTTGGCTTTCTCTATCAGCACAATTAAAGGGCACCACCAGGCAAAGGACAACTCATTATTATATATTCACGCGTACGTCATTAGAAGCCCGGATGATTCGATCGCAATTCACAGAGATCTATGTTGTTGTTGTTGTTGTTTTAAGTTTATTGGGGTTCCTCAATAATTTTGAATATTTACCCCAATCAGTTTTTATTTTCTTTCTCCTTTTTTTTTTTTTTGTCAACTAAAAAATAATTGCTCCTTTAAAATAATATATGATATGAATCTGTTTATAAATACACTTCTTATTTTTTTGTTTTCCTCATTAACCAAAACAAATCTAAATTTTATAGAGAACACAATATGCGGAATCGATCACTGTTCTTTGCCCGATTTTAAGATATCCTCTGGCCAATCCGGCTCAGTACGTCGAGCAGACTTCTCAGCTTTATAAGCCTAGGCCCCTCCGGTATACAGCGAAGGCTGGTCAATGCCATATTTGTTGTTCTCCTAACCGGAATACCAACATATATAATAAAATATTCAATTTCATATAATATAACAAATCATATATACTGGAGTAAAGCAAACGTTTTGGCCTTTTAAAGGTGCATGTGCAAAATTAAATAGGCTCCATACAAAATTATTATCAATCAATCAATCACAATCTGTTTGTCCTAAGACATAATCTATCAATGTTCTTTGGTGAGCTAGGACTTCAGAGTTTAACAAAAGTACAATATAGTCATGTTGTGTGATTGCTCGGTCAATCAAAAGGCAATATCATTAAACATTTTCTAAAGTGTCTAACAATCCACAATGGTAGCATAAACAAGTTTTATGCTTATTTTGTTTTCATGCCTAATTACCGACACTCACGGAACCAACAAGGCCAATAGATTCATGGGCGGAAACCTATTTTGAGTGCGCCAAATTATATACCTGCGCACGTTTGGGTACATTACAGGCACGGTAGAAGCATGCTTGCAAGAATGGCACTAGCCTTTATTCACGACAAAATGAATAGTGTGAAAGGAATACACATTCATATATTATTGCATCGAATTAGTTCCGTTTTTGTTTGTCATTTTGTTTTTTCTTATTTTAGTTTGAGGGGCGAGCGAAACGTAAGGGTGTATGTAATAAACACCTGTTACATTTATTGTCTTTATTTTGTTTTATTATTGTAATCCGTGTGACATTTGACCAGTTTGCAAAATAAAATCTATTATTTCCCTTGGATCAATTATGAATATATATTTACAGCTCAAAGGCATTTGTTTGTATTTTGTGGTGTACACATGCGACCTTGGCACATCACACATTATTCTTATTTGTATTTTAATAATCGTATACACACTTTACAATCTTAACTAGTGCGACAAAAACACTCGCGGGTTTGCATGACATGTCTAAGTCAAGTTTAAACATGTTAAAGAGGTATAGTAACTTTGTTGACTTTTGCAAAACGTGATAAATAGTTGACACAAAATATATAAAATCTGATATGTCCAATGGATATTTTGTGAACATTTCATGTTGAATAAACGTTATATAGCCGAGTAAAAATGATATTCACTCACGTATTGTAGTGATGTTGTACACGGTTTCGACTATCCAGTAGATAGTTCAACATTTTAATTCTTCAATACTTCGAAAAACCAAACCTGTCCAATGGTTCTATAGTCATTCCAAATATAACAATGGATCAGGGAACCGTTAGAATCCACATTTGATTCTTAGGATTTGGACAATGTTACTAGATCGCTTTCAATTCATACATATACAACATGTATAATAGATCGTACTTGTCCGTAATAGCTTGTGAACTTTTTAGTTGTGTATGATTTTCTGAACACAAAATGTCATGATTCTTTCTTGTCGATTTATTTATTACATATGGAATTATACATTTGTTATCATGCTGTTAAAGGGATAGTTGAGTTCTGGTAAGGAGAGTACATTTTTAGTGAAACTGAATTTTAGTAACCAAAACCTGCATCATTACATTACAAACTAATAGTTATAACTAGAAAGGAACACAAAATTACAAATGACGTAGTAAAGATCATGTTATCATTCAAAAAGAGCCGTTAAAACGTAAGAGGGCGCTCTCTAAACACTCATCGGTTTCAACCATTTTGAATAAAATATTGTGCATGTGATGCTTTGTTGAAATAGTGATTAGATAGAGAAATAACCAACAACTATTTAAATACCTATTTTGTAACTTTTTTGAAAAGAGGAAGAATTTTTTTGAATTTTTAACGGCTGGTTCAAAATTCTCTAATAAACCCGGGGCCCCGGGTTTATTACAAATTGTTATATTTATGGATATTTCAGCCGTTTCTGAACCGATTTTGATCAAACAAAGATGATTTTATTGTTTAAATATTATGCTCTTTCAAATTTTACACTCAGTTTTTCATTACCTCACAAACCAATTAAGTAGTCTAGCGCCCTCTCTACCAAAACTCAACTTTCCCTTTAACTGAATGTATAGCATGTGTATGTGTGTACAAAGAACGTTGTCTATTCTGGGTAGATCTATTAATCTAGTTTGTGTTTTGTAAACTGTACACAGTGATTGATTCTGTTAAAGTGGATGATGTTATCTGGCTCTATATAATGTTGTGTTATGTTTTCGATTGTTCTATTACTGTTTCTATTATATGTCATCTAAACTCGTAATCTCTGCTACATGTTTTCACACCACCATAATTACAAATAACTTCGCATTTTTCATCCCATTTAAAATACGTAGTTATTGTTATTTGGTCGCTTCAAAAAAAAAAATAGGGTCCATGGCTGGTTGCCATTACTGAAAGCCAGACTTTTGAAAAATAACTGCTTGATGAAATGAAGCGATCGTCTCTCATTAGTCCAAGTATTTTCCCACGTAGCCCACCTTTAGAAAATCACTGATGCAAAAGGAGAATCATGATTTTTTTCTCCATGCCAAACAACGGTTTGTTTTCATCCTCTTGGCATGATTAATAGCTATTCAGGCGCCAGTATATACAATTGTGTGATCTTATGTGGGCGATTTTTTTTTCTATAAAAATGTTGAACAATGCTTGTCTCTTGAATCTTCGGTTTGGGTGACATATGATTTGATCACTACTTCTATCACTTGGTTGAACATGTATTGCTAAGAAGAGGAAACATCATGCGTGTTTTACAATACATTCATTTAAATCGTATGAAAATTGAAAATTAGTAAGAAAGATAATTGATAAGAATATGTACATGAAGTGCGTACTTAATAGATATGCTCGGATATAATTGGTAGAAAAAAATGTAACTCTGCATATCAATGACACCCCTCTCGTTAGAAAGATATTTACGATTGACGTGTTCAGATGTCTAATTATCCAATGGATCGTCAGAACCGTGTACAAAGTTAGTGCAATGAGTCAGTGGCGTAGCGAGGGTCAACGGATTGGGGGGGCACAACTGCGAGGGAGCGGAGCGACCAAGCCCGAGGGCGCGTAGCGCACGAGGGGGGAGGGTGTGGGAGGGGGGTGTCCCCCCTCCCACGGTAGGGAGCTTTTGCAAGTTTTCACTTGAAATAATGCAATCTGGTGCATACCTTGGAAGGAAATTTGATAATTCTGAATTAAAGAAATCAGGACTTAAAGGGGTAGTTTAGTTTTGGTAAGGCTGAACTTTAGTAGCCAAAACCTGCACAGTAACATTATAAACTAATAGTTATAACTCCACCATGCTCGAAATGTATACAAAATTACAAACGACCAAGTAAAACGCCTGTTATCATTCAAAAAGAGCCATTAAAACACAAGAGGGCGCTTTTTTAAAAGGCATTGGTTTCAACCATTTTCAACCAAAATTATGCATGTGATGTTTTGTTGATATAATGATTAAATAGCGAGATCATTAACAACCATTTAAAAAACGCTTTTGAAAAATTTTGAAAAAGTGCAAGCATTTTTTTAATTTTTTCAAAAAATCATCTAATTATTTGGGCCCCAAATAATTATAAGATCAGATATATTTATTGATATTTCAGCCGTTTCTGGGTCGATTTTGACCAAATAAAGTTTATTCTGCCATTAAAATTGCATGTTCTCTCAAATTCGACACTCAGTTTTTCATTACCTCACAAAAAAATTGCGATGTGCAGCGCCCTCTCTACCAAAACTAAACTACCCCTTTAAAGCATCTCCCTCATGATAAAGTATACAACACAATCGAACCTACGTGTACATGCACACACACACCAGACTCAAATACGCTCACGTCGTTATATCCGTGCTTGTCTATACTTATTGGGGGGAGGGTGTGGGAGGGGGTTTACCCCCTCCCACGTGGAGAAATTTTTGAAATTGGTGTTTAAAATATCACTGTAGAAGTATGGTCATTATTGTCTTTTTATTTGTCATTGTATTATAATAGTGAACCTTCTAGTAACGTATTTTAAAACGGGAATAGCGAGGAAAGATTGAGCCTTGCATGAGATGGATCCACATGATCCTGTATACTGTATAGAGCCATCGATATAGTCTAGGGCATTGAGCTCCAATGAAACTAAGCAAGGGCGTCAACAACTTCTCAAAAGTGGAGGGGAGACATTGCGAGGAAGCGAAGCGACCGAGTGGGGGAGTGTGTGGGAGGGGGTGTCCCCCTCCCACAGTAGGGAGCTTTTGTATTTTTGGGCGTGAAATTGTGCGATTTGGTGCACACCTAGATCACGTAATATGAAGTATATAAAGTATGGAACCAAACATACATAATGACAAAGGGAGGGGGACAATCTCCTCCACTTTCAAATGTGGGGGAACATGATATTCCAATATGATTTGCGTTCAGCGCATATGGACCGAATTTACTGAAAGATATAATTATTATTTCAGATTATTTTATTTTCTGTGACGGTGTGCTAATAGATGAGGGCTTAATAAACTTCGTTTGAGGTGTGCGTTTGAGAAATTACATTGCCCAACACAGTTCGAAAGGTGAGTTCAAGCAAACCGAAATGAAACTTGCAATATGAGAAACAGTATGCGCGCGAAGCGCGCGGCAAAAAACGAGATTTACAGTCCTTTTCAAACTAAACATTTGAATAAGGCGCTTTATTGGAAGGATTCTTCAAACTGATATAGGTGCGCTATTGCTAGTACTATGGAACGACCGTGATGTTCTTCTTTATTACCGTAGATAACATCATTATCATCACACATTTAATAAAACAATAATGAATGATATAGACACATTTGGCTAATGTCGGGTCGTCATTTTTTTATTTTGTTTTGCCCAAACGATTGGGGGGCACGTGCCCCCCCGTGCCCCCCCCCCCCCCCCCGTAGCTACGCCACTGCAATGAGTAGTGAATGTCACTTTGCATTTGTACTTATTACTCGGCCATATGAAGTCCATTTCACTTGAAATTATCATATTACACCTATTGGACATATGAGATAACAACACTACACATTTTATCAACCCCTTATCACTTTTAGCACATGTCAACAAAGTTACTAGTTCCGTTTAAAAGTGTTTTTTTTTCTCCCAAATTTACATTCGAACATGTTGTAATCCAAACATACCCATGACTCGTACATAACTCTTTTAGTTTCATCCCAGACTAAAGTTATGCCAATTATGATCATTTGAGCCAATGGTTTATTTCATGAGCGCGACTGTCTTGATTTTCTTTTGTGTATCATATTTGTTGTTATATATGTGGGATATTCGCAATATATAATTTATATCTGATTTGATTAATAGTTACAATCGCGTGACATTACCATTGTCAATTTATATTGGGTGGATACAAAGTGTGAGTCCCGACCCCATGACTAGCCCCT
Source organism: Echinarachnius parma (assembly GCA_037951105.1). Lineage (NCBI taxonomy): Eukaryota > Metazoa > Echinodermata > Echinoidea > Clypeasteroida > Echinarachniidae > Echinarachnius > Echinarachnius parma. The sequence continues at coordinate 23,683 of JBAMJV010003620.1, read as the reverse complement.
CTTGTTACACCTCTGGGTTACTACCTAGCGTACTGAGCTAACCAGCCTACGGCATGAAGCAACGTTGGATCTGTGTTTCATCAGAGTTCCAAATTCTTTGCTTTATTTATCGCATTGGAAAAGAGAAACGGATGGGAAGCCGAATACCATATTATAATACAATGCTTGTTGGAAGTATTGAAGTAGATATTCACTCACCGCCCACTGAAGTGTGTTCCCAGGTCTCTTGCTTAAATAAACTCATTGATGCCTGCAAGTTCAACAACGGGTGCATGTTTGCATAGAATTGGCGCATTAAAAAGATTTCTATAGTCAAGGTATTATTATTATTTGTACCATTCTTACTATCCCACGACGTTCACCTAATCAAAACAAATCGTGCATGTTGATAAATGATTATCATTGCATATTTCTAACCTGCCCTCCAATACACAACCTGCTTATCCGAAGTGCGCAGATAAATACCAATAATGCGCCATTTGATGAATTCGAATTCATGCTTGTTATCTTTATTACTTTGTTGTCATGATGGGACACTTTTAGTGTCTTATTTTATTGTGGTTATTTTGTTCCAGGCACGAATCTTTCATATACAGTTACCTCCCGGCCCCTGAACCTTAGATTGGTATTCAATGTGCCAAAGTTTGAAAACATATATTGCGTTCAATACAAAGGAGCTTGACCCGTGTCATCTCAAGTTTGATGTTATTTGAATTTTTAGTTTAAACACCTCAGGCCAAGTTTTAGTTTATTGAGTGCGAAGCTCGAATTTTTGCAAAACAGAATGCACACAAATGTATTCCAGAGCTTTGAAATTACTGGCACTCAAAGGGTTTAGGTGGTCTCGTAACGGTGACGAACTCCTCAAAACTTACACGATTTCAGAAATATCCATGTATGTATCATGTGCACATGTCAAACGAGGTTACCAAGATCGCTATAGGTTATACATTTCTTTTACGTGTCACCCACAAGAAAACCAGTTACGGATGTTACGGGAAGTATATCACGTACAGGCATGACATGTACGAATGTAAAAAAAAAATGTGGGAGGGAAACTACTTGATAATGCACATAGATATAACCAGTAACGATATTCCTGATGTGCATCCTCCACAAACCCCTTCTACAAACACGTGATTTCACGGATGATCTAAGACACAACTTTGACTTAAAGGGATCTAGTAACTTTGTTGACATGTGCAAAAGGTGATGAATGGTTGATGCAATGTATATTGTTGTTATCTCATATGTCCACAGGGTATTGTGTGATAATTTCAAGTCAAATGGACATTGTATGGCCAAGTAATGAGCGAAAATGCAAATTGATATTCAGTAACTCACTGCACTCACTTTGTACACGGAAGAAAAACTCTCCCGGAGTTTTTCTTATCTGAATACTTCAATCATACATATCCTGGTAATGAAAGGGAAATTTGAAAAACCTGTCCCATGATTTTATTGTTAATACGAATACAACAAGGTATGAGGGAACCGCTAGAATGAAAATTTTATTTTGAAGATTTGGACAATGTATACTATGGCCATATTCGGGAAAACAGTTCGTATTCTTGAAGGGAACCACCACCCAAGAATAATAATCTCATACATGAAATGTATTAGTCGTAGTAGTCCATTCAACCAAGTTTAGAACAATTTTTTTTTTCTTCAAATTATATGATTTGAAAACCCGCCACGACAATGTTACTAAGTCCCTTTAAAGTTGCCAGTTCTCATTAGGAAGGACACATAGTGCGAGTTTCTAGTAGAAACTAGAAACTTTCTACCCCCCCCCCCCCCCCCCCCCCCCCTCCCTCAACAATAGTTAGCTGGTTACGCCTCTTGGTTTGTGCACCAATACAGTCTCATCAGAGTTTCATCAGATTTTCAGATTCAGTGCTTTTATCGCTCCAACAATGGAAAAGAAAAATGGACAGAGAGCCAAATACTAAATAATAACATATTTGTCAGAATTATAACCCTATGTATTGACTCATCGCCCACTGACGTGGATTCCCAGGTCGCCCGCTTAAAGAAACTCATTGGTGCCTGTGAGTTCCAGAACAGGTTGTTTGCAAGAGGGGAACTAGCCTGTATTCAAGACCAAATGGTATGATACATGGCCATATTCGGGAAAACAGCTCGTATTCCTGAAGGGAACCACCACCCAAGAATAATAATCTGATACATGAAATGTATTAGTCGTAGTAGTCCATTCAACCAAGTTTAGAACATTTTTTTTCTCTTCAAATTATATGATTTGAAAACCCGCCACGATACGTTATGAATTGCTAACTGGTCTGCAAACAAAGACTAGTCCGTTGTCTGTAACGCACGCTTCTACCGTGACTCTAGTGTATCAAAACGTGCTCAGGTATAGAATTTGGCGCACTCAAAATAGGTTTCCGCCCATGAAACTATTGGCCTTGTTGGTTCCGTTAATTTCGGTAATTAATTGTTTCGTTTATGAATAACACAACCCTTCGAAAAGTGATAATTTACTAGACTTCACATTTTGATATGCATTCTGTGAGAGACAATTAATATAATGTACATAATACATTAATCATAATGCAACTAATTTGCAAGAATGATTCCCTTTTGTTTTTTGCTGCAAACATTGACAGATGGGTGGGTCATGAGAAGGATATTACCAATTAGTCATATCAAGAATGCACATAATTTACTTAAATGTACATCATATTAATGTGTCACGGATGCCATGACGTAATAACAGTCTGGTGATGTAAACATATAACCTCAACGTTATGAATGTTATTTGAAGTTCATATTGGGTAAATTTGTGATATAATTGTATCCACCATTATATTGCAATTCAATGCTTGTATCAATTATAATGGTAACTGATTATTATTTCTAACAAAACAAAGAAATAACATAGAACATACAACTAGGACGAATAATAACTATGTGAATAATTGTTGTCATAACACCAATGAATTTAAGTGTATTAATACTTGGCATAATATTATTAAGACTATTAGCAAATAATATTTATGCTATAATAATTTGAATCATCATTAGTAATAATACTCATTTGTTGAATATACCATAGCTTCATAAACAAAACGAAATTGATTCATTTAAGTTAATGATATGATTGCAGTTATTACAAATTGACACCTATCATAATGTGCAAACAGTCTCCTTATACTCATTGAGGTGTTGTGACACGATGAGGTAAGCGCTTGACTTCTAATCTCGGGACCCGAAGTCGAACCTAATTGATTACCCGGCATTGTATGTCCTTCATCAAGAGCATATACATCCAGGTTGCTGCTATCTACCCATTATAATGGATAATTAGTTGGGGTTAAATAAGTATGTCGCGCCGTATACAGTAGTAGAGCTGATTTCGCTAGTTTGCTCTAATGGGAGTTGAGATTGTGTGCAAGATAGTTGTGCGGGTTTGAACCGTCCCTGTGGACCAAGATTAATAATGCGCCTCTGATAGGGCACCGAGATAAATTGAGCTCTATTAATGCGACAATGTTATTACATTATTTGCATTATTCTTAGTATAACAAACAACATAGTATCAAAGGGCTGGTACAGTTCTCATTAAATCTCAACTTTAGTCACTAACGCTGTTTTTTATAATTCAAGGATAAAATGTACAATTCCGTCCTGCTATTATGGTACATGTACAAAGATATCTGAATGATTAAGTTAGAGGGCAGTTTTTAATCAAATAGTAGTAATACAAGACACGTGAAAGCTTAACCACATACATTACAATGTTGAATGTCATATTTAGCAAAAATATTTATTCAATATATAAATTATCAAACATAAACTACAAATCATTTTGGTATCAAAAGTATGGAAGAGTGCAGGACCTACATAACAATGATAATATGTTTGGATATCTCGGCTGTTTCTGAACGATTGTGATCAAACACGTTTTGGTATGGGTAGATTAGCTTCATCAACTATATATTCCTATCACCTCGAACATTTTAATCGATATTTCTCAAGATTTATCTATACTGTGGATGTCTATTTGATATTAATGCTGCTTTGATTTTTAATATACAAAAATAGATAAATATTTCAAAACACCTACTGTATTAACGACACGCACACGTTCCACATACTCATCAAATTAAATAATGTTTGTAATATATGCTGCATGTATACTTATTATATTTTCCGCCTGTTTTCAATAATCACAGCAGAATGGATCCTTTATAATCCTCACGACCATTCAAATCTTCAAGTAATCCTTAAAACTTAAAACTCTTATATGGCATACATTACCTGGAGATTTGTAAGACAAAGCATTGACGTTGTTATTCTAACTACGTCCATCAAAGTATGTACGATTTTATATTTACATCATCGACCGTTTGAATATCTTTATGTTCTCTCCTCTAAATTAATTGTATATTGTGCATAGTATTATACATTGTATTTTACTATTCTTACCCTCCGTGTGTATTGTATTGGTACTTAATTAATAGAGTATTTAATGCATTCTGGAAAGTCTAATATTACTTAAAACCAACCATTACCCAAAAAGTAAGCAATGCACTGATCATGATGTGTTCAAAATCGATGCAAACAAAGAAATTAATATTCAAGTCAATATCGTGCATAAACCGTAGTTTCAAAACTTCATAATAACGTAATCTTGACACGTATAATATGTTATAAGTATGTAATATCATTGATTGATAAAGTAAATTGAACAAAATTTAAATGAATTACATGCGCACATCATAACAGAACCTAGGACAACTGTTTAGAGACCCTCTTTATTTCAAACATTTTTTCACACAGATGTGCGTCGTCATTATATAATTTTGAATAAACATTAAACGTGTCTGCTTGCCACTAAATCGATTTAGTTTCTTTAATGCATTTAAAAATGAGCTTTACCTACCTTTTGAAGCACAATAAGGTCAAATTGAATTAAATCTGATTTGTTTTTTGTATCTAAATAAAACATATGCCATGGTTTATTTCAAACATTTCTCACTAGTGTTATTTAACAACATAGTTTTAGTTTGGAATAGTTTTTGAATTTTGAATACGTACGTACCAAATACAGCACCACCAGAATCAATTATCAATATAAATTATAAAACATATAACACGTCTTATCAAACTTTGTCGAAATTAGCATTGGAAGCAAAATAACACTAACATTTGGAAAACTATGAATATAATTACCGATGTTGGTTTCGCAGAAACTCGAACCCAAGGTCGTCGGATGGTCAATTTCTGAGAATTTGTGTTACCCTATCGACTGTACAGCAGCAGTGTTATTGTGCAATGGTGGACACGATAGCAGAGACAAATCAACACAATCCACTGATACCAAATAAAATGTATTTGTTATCACGTAAATAATGTGATCACAGTGTCACGTATCGAAATGATATTTACAATGATGATATATATGATCAACCAAGTCATAGTCGTGTGTTCAATTATGTAAATTTCCGAAGTGTTTAGGAGCATTAAGACGTATAAACCAACTAAGGTGAAACCACCTTCGAAAGTAATCCAAACTTTGAAACGCGGTAAGTGTGGGTCCTATAATCTGCCCGTTGCAGCCTGCAGGTGTGCGTAGGTAAAGCGGACGATTTACGCCTCAAACTTTAGCAGAAATCGGAGCGACAATCCAGCATACAGCGCATCAAACTTTGAAAGAAATGTTGAAATCAAAATACGATTCCCGCACTCTTATGGAGCCTTATGATAACACCCTGAATACGTCATCATAACATAGCATTAACCCCTGAGTACAGGGCCCACGATATCTTGGACCGAGGCCCATTGATAACGTATAGTATATCAACACTGATTGGTCTTTAAAGGGTTCACACACAAATACAGACGAATGAATGTTCCATACAAAGTGGCAGCCAATCAGGTCATTGGTAAGTGACGTATTTATGTTAATTAGACCCAAGTTCAACTTTGCCAAATATGGACGGGGAAGAGAAATGCAAACAACATCTTTCTTTCGTGATCGCTGTTGCATGTAGACGCTGTGCACAGTGTAATTCATTTTCTTTTCATATAATTCCATCGCCAAGTGAAATATATTAAAGTGTTCCCTTAACATGACTCTTTCCACAAAATTAATGTTTGAAACTTCAATCATATTACAATTTCATTGTAAGATTCTTGATAATGATATGTGCGCTTTTCATTGCAAAATAATACAGTTACCTAGTGGAAACAGAGACAATCCATGTTTGATTATATCTCAATCGTTCGCGTGAAGTCGCTGAATTCGGACACTCTTGACTATACGGTCAGAAACCGTCTATACATCCTCTCAAATTCAATCTTTTATATATCCATGATTATTAAGATATTTGACAAATCAAAACCCATTTCATTATTATTTTACCATGAGCATGATAAGCCAAACAACAAGATACCAGAGAAGTGTGAAAGCTGCAAGTGAGTTTGAATTGTACGAAATTATTGGATCACTTTAATGTATGCGTGAGGCAGGGCAAACCCTGGCCTGAATGTCAGTGTATTTATATAATAATTGCCTAGGAACATGAATGATGGTAATACTCCCACAGTCTTAAACCTGTCTGGTAGTAAATACATATATACTATCCGTAACAATGAACATGGGTTGAATCATTGCATCCCAGGTGTCCATAACACATGTAAGCACCAGTTATATGCATCTTGGCTGGAATTCTCCCCAAGGAGTCGAAAGAGTATTTCAAATACAGGTTAACGCTCTGTGTTTTTGTTTCGATTACCAATGTAATACAAACGTGGTAAGGCGCAACGAAATGATGACTTACCATATTAGGCTCCATACTGTACATATTTAAATTATTTCCGTGTATTATTGTGTTATATTTTACATGTTTTAGAGGGATATGTATATACTCTTGACGGTATTGATTATTACATACAATACAGGCCAGCATGTGACATATTTTCTGTTATTTTTTAATTTCTGTATGGGTGTATGGGTTCCCTTTAATCCGTAGTTGAAGTCACGTTACATACATTATGATGTGCAAAGCCATATCCTCCTACACTGTGTGTTCTCAAACACTTAATATTATGGTCTATCAGATTATGTTTAGTTGAACTTGAATGTAGTATTGGGGGCATGGCGCCGTCTGCCTGATTGTTCGGGAAGGGGGGGGGGGGGGGGGGGGCAGGCGAATATTCAGGGGTTGAGGGCACACCTTATGTATTATATTTCACAGATGTTGCCTTTATGAATGCACTGACTTTGTAAAATTATTGGGGGCACTTGCTACCCCCCCCCCCCCCCCCCCTCATGGTGCAACGCCACTGTGTACTATTGCAGGTGTCGCATGGGTGGTTGGAATGAATTTGAGGTTAGTTAAGTTTAATTCAATATTTTGTTTTGACAGAACGCCAACAGCCTCAAATAGGGAGAACAATTGTACTGAAAGCATTGAAATTATGCAAACAGTATTTCAAAAGGGAGCAACCTCGGTCTAATTTATTATCTGACTCATTTATTTACTGCGGTTATGAACCAGCATACCATTACTGCCGTCCCATGACAAAAGGAAGCAACTCTGAATTTATCAAAATCGACTTTTTTTTCTTGATTTGGGGTATTTTTTGTATGCTCTACATGATGGTGAAAAAATTGAGGTCACATGACCCCTAATTTCCGAAATATAGATATATCAAAAGGAAGCAACTCTAAAGATTTTCCTCATAAAACAATGACAAAAGGAAGCAACTCAATCAGCCAATCACCTATCAGCATGGAAGTGGCATGTGTGCATTGATCTCCCAATCAGCCAATCAGAGCGTGCCTAAGTGCAGCTCACTTTTCTCCTTGAATGTCTGTCAACCACTGCACCAGAATTGATACAGAAAATGCTGAAATTCTCTGATCTGTTTGCACATCTGAAGGAAACGTTAGTGTATTTTGACTGAAGTATATATATACATTTAAAACCCATTTCATTTATCAATCAAAATGCTGACTGTGAATACAAAATATAACGTTTTCTTTTTTTTTCACAGCACAAGTTCTGATGCTATGTGTTTATTATTGTCCCACATGTAGACTTTTGTGTGGGGGAATTTTGCAGAAAATGATTAACTTGATGAAATGTTGTTTTACCTGGCTTTGCCAATGACTCACACACAAACACACACACACATGCACACACATACACGTACACACACATACAAACACACGCATGCAAACACACACACACACACACACACACACAAATATACGCACACATACAGACATACGCGCAAACAAACACACACACGCACAAACACACATACACACACACCCACAAGCAAACACACAGACACACATACACACACACGCACTCACACACAGAAACACGCACACGGCACAGCCACACACACCCACACGCACACACACACTTACAAACGCACATAACACACACGCGCACACACACACGTACGCACACACACACACACACACACGTACGCACACACACACACACACACACGTACGCACACACACACACACACACGTACGCTCACACACACACACGCTTGCAAACACACACAAATATAGGCACACAGACATACATACGTGCAAACATACGCACATATACACACGCATACACACACAAACACGCACATACAACACATACATGAGTAGATACACACTAACACATACACACACTGACACATACTCACATGCACTCACACACACGCATACATACACATATATTTGCACATAATATACACACAAACGTATATACACACATACACATGAATACACACACAAACACACACATGCACGTACTCACACAATACTGACTTCTTAGATTATCAAGAGTTGCTTCCTTTTGTCATTGGATGACGCGTGCAAATATTCAAGATATACTGTGACAAAAGGAAGTATGCTGCTTAATTTGCATAAAACAATGATTTTACAAATCAAAACATATCAACCCGAAATGCCTTCTCCGAGTACATTATAAAACATGTCATACCTGGGAATTAGGATTTTATGTTTGAGAGGTCAGAAAGAAAAACATATTTTCTTCATTTTCTAGAAACTCATTCCACAGAGTTGCTTCCTTTTGTCATGGGACGGCAGATTACTTCTGCGCATTGTATACAATCGCGTCGTGTCTAGCTCGCTGTTGCATGTAGCGCTGTGCACAGTGTTATTCATTTTCTTTTCATAATTCCATCGCCAAGTGAAATATATTAAAGTGTTCCATTCAGTGGCGGATGTACGGGGGGGGGGGGGGGGGTTAGGGGGTTTAACCCCACCCCCCCCCCACCCTACCCCCCCCCCCCCCCCTCCCCCCCCCCCCCACCACCCTTGGGCTGCCAAGTGAAAATGTTTCAGTTCAAAATAGCAACAAAAAAAATCGCCGCTTCGCGGCTCGTGGACGATACTCCGCATCGTCATTGGGTCAACCCCCCCCCCCCCCCCTTAGCAAAAAGCTACATCAGCCCCTGCCATCAACATGAACTTTTCCACAAAATGTATGTTTGAGACTTCAATCATATTACAATTTCATTGTCAGATTATTGATAACGATGTGTGCGCTTTTCATTCCAAAGCAATACAGTAACCTAGTGAAAACAGTGACAATCCATGTTTTATTTTATCTCAATCGTTCGCGTGAAGTCGCTGAATTCGGTCACTCTTGACTATACGGTCAGAAACCGTCTATACATGCTCTCAAATTTAATCTTATAAATATCTATGAGTATTAAGACATTTGACAAATCAAAACCCATTTCATTATTATTTCACCATGAGCCTGATAAGCGAAACAACAAGATACAAGAGAAGTGTGACAGTTGCAAGTGAGTTTGGTTGAAATTGTACAAAAGTAATGGATCAGTTTAATGCATGCGTGAGGCAGCGCAAACCCTGGCCTGAATTTCAATGTATTTATATAATAATTGCCTATATAGGAACATGAAGGGTGGTAATACTCCCACAGTCTTAAACCTGTCTGGTAGTAAATACCTCCGTAACAATGAGCATTGGTTGAATCATTGCATCACAGGTGTTCGTAAGCACCTGTTATAGTAGATGTAGCTTGGCTGGAATTCTCCCCAAGGAGTCGAAAAAGGGTATTTCAAATACAGGTTAACGCTCTGTGTTTTTGTTTCGATTACCAAGGTAATACACACGTGGTAAGGCGCAACGAAATGATGACATACCATATTAGGCTCAATATTGTATTATTTAAATTATTTCCATGTATTATTGTGTTATATTTGAGAGGGATTAATATATGCTCTTGACGGTATTGATTATTACATACAATACAGGCCAGCATGTGACATATTGTCTGTTATTTGTTATTTATGTATGGGTGTTGGTTCCCTTTAATCCGTGGTTGAAGTCACGTGACACATATATGATGTGAAAAGCAATATCCTCCTACACTGTGTATTCTCAAGCACTTAATATTCTGGTCTATCAGATTCTGTTTAGTTGTATTTGTATGTAGTATTGGTGGCATGGCGTCGGCTACCTGATTGTTGGGGAGGGGGGGGGGGGGGGGGGCAGGCGAATAATCAGGGGTTGAGGGCACACCTTATGTAATATATATCACAGATGTTGCCTTTATGATTGCACTGACTTTGTCCAATTATTGGGGGCACACCCCCCCCCCCTCCACACTCCTGTTAGCAACGCCATTATAATGTATACTTGAAGGTGTCGCATGGATGGTTGCAATGAAGTAGAGCTTAGTTTAGTGTTATTCAATAACAATTACTTTTCTACAGAACGTGTAAAGCCTCAAATAGGGTGAACAATTGTACTAAAATCACTGGAATTATGCAAACAGTATTTCAAAACTCGGTCTGATTATCTGCCTTTTCTATTTACCTCGGTTATGAACCCGCATACCATAACTATTGCGCTCACAGTGTGCAGATTATAGATAGTCCCTGTACCAGTCAGTGGCACTGCACTATACAACATGAAGAGCTTTATTCCGAAAAACCGCTAAATCCTCTATACATACGAATTGAGTTTATGATATCAAAACACTGATATATTACACACTTACAAAATCAAAATCAAAACATAATACAGAGTCTATTTCCATATTCCCATGTTCAAAGTTGGAAAAAGCATCCAACGTTTTTATTTTCAACAATTGAAAAGTGGATGTGGCGCTTTTTGGAATTAAGACCTGCCAATAACTTCCGTATACCGTGATGCGTATTGTATGCCAATCCTAATATTGCACTCATATTCCGGCAATGTGTAATCGGTGAAGCCAAATCCTCTCATTCCAGTGAGAAATCATCTAGAATTGGGGGAATATAAGAACTCTTACTGGTAAAAGGCGGGGTTGGTATGTGCCTCCGAATGCTTCGATTATGGGATAACAATAAAGCGCTATTAACCTAAGTTTATCATTGTCATCAGTATCACCATCATCATCATTATAATCATCATCATCATTATCACCATCATCATCATCATCATCATTCTCATTATCATCATAATCATCATCATCATCATCACCTTAATTATCATCAACATCCTCCACACCATCTTCATTTCTTCGATTCTTTTTTCCATATTATCCCGGTTTGTTCACAAGTTCACATTTTAAACAAACGTTCTCATTTAATTACTAATCTATGCGGTATCCCATTCATGTATTTCATGTATAATGTATTCTAGTTTTTGTTTGTTTTCTGCTTAGCCGGCTAAAAATAAATTATAATTAACGACACAGTAAATAAATTCAGCAATGTTTAATATTGTCATTCATGATTTACATTTATTGCACACTCTCATCCTCTCCACAAGATGTCTGCATTACAATATAATACACACACGTTAAATGCAATGCAAGAATCTGACAAAAGGTGTACACAAAATTAAATAATAGAAAAAACAACTGTTCAATATCACCTCATTAAACACATCAACATACTCTATACACGTTTATAATGCATACAAGTATAATGATGATTAGAACATTTGTACATGTATTATTATTTCATTACTATACCACTTAGCAGATTTTCAGATAAGACTAGATATCCAGTCAAGAAATTAATGTAATTTTGCGGATATCATCACTACATTGTTGGACATAATCATATCATTGATAGTCGGACTACATACATTTTTGTTCATAATGGGATATGTATTACAGCAGGGAAGTCCCAAGTTTCCTCATGCAAGGTTACATTCAAGATGGATGATAAATGGAAACAGCCGGTAGATGGCAGCAAAGCAAAATTAGTGTGTCCAGTTTACTTGAGTGATCTGCCGACATCACAGTCGAGTCGTGCATATCAACTCGTCCAGTAAATGTATTGATGCGTAGTGGATTTGGCGCCACCTACCGAGCTAGGAGCGTATAACTCACTATTAGTCCAAGAGGGATATTCTAATCCCCACACTCCAAACTGCACCATGTATTGTTATCATATCATCTACTAAACACGGTCCTAGAATGGTGGCAATTAAACCCGTTATATAAAGAGCTTGGTTCCACTAGGCGCTTAATCCACTTTTCAACTTGGGAAACAAAGCTGGTTTCTTAGCCCAACTTTGTACACATGCCTGTGGGAATTCGAAAATTAAAGGTTATTCATTGTCGCGTTGACTGTGTAATTTGGCCTACTAGCAAGCTACGTTGCTTATTGAAGTACTAATGTCGTTATCACAATTTTGTATGGAAAATGAAATTAGCGCCTTTAGAACTAAGCTCCTCACATATAGGCATATCACCTACCCGTCATTAAACACAGGCCTAGATAGTGGCAATGAACCCCTTTCTATGTCGGCATATCCCCTACCCGACATATGCCTACATAGAGTAATCCGAACACATTATGGGATTGACAATCAAGCATGCTAAATAATCCACATGATATATAAGACCAAAACAGGATCTCCCACTTTTTAGCTGCCAGATAAATTCACTGAATTTTTTTCCGCTGACGGGCGAAAAAACAAAAACAACATTCGCGATGAGACATTGGCCAAATAACTGCGAAATATAATCCTACATTTGAGTCATATATACGACTATAAGGAAACGTATGATCGCCAATGCAAACGCAATCACTAATAATCAGGTTCAGCATGATTCTTATTTGTGAAATAACCAAAAAGATTGGTGTTCTAAATAAAAGTAAAATCACTGCAGGAAACTAAATTATAATTCTTTCTATGAATAAACTACTTATTTCCATCATTGTTCTGTACTATTTAAACAGTATTCAAACAGTGATAACCTGTTTACCATATTCATCTTATCATTATATTTGTATATGTATTCATGTTCATGTACTAATATATAAAACAGTAGATATACGAACACAGGGGCGGATCTAGCTTTTTGCTATGGGGGGGGGGGGGATTTGACCCAAATGACGATGCGGAGCATCGTCCACGAGCCGCGAAGCGGCGAAGTCCGAGACGCGTAGCGGCGAGTGGGGGGGGGGGGGGGGGGTGGAGAGAGAGTCCGAGAGGGGGTGTCCCCCCTCTCGTCGATTTGTTTTTTTGCTATTTTGAACCCCTGTAAGTGATTTGTTTTCACTTTGTTCACTTTTTTCACTGATACATTTTCACTTGGCAGCCCAAGGGGGAGGGGGGGGGGGGGGGGTTAAACCCCCTAACCCCCCCTAACCCCCCCCCCCCCCCCCGTAGATCCGCCACTGGAACATTGATACACTAATGTCAAAATGTATACCTTCAAAATACGCGTAATGGACGTTATATCAATTTGAAAATGAATTGCAGGGATGTATAAACATTGAAAACATTTGCCAAACGAGTCAAAACATTGTGTATTCTGTGATCCATTATGTCCTTACAAAGATGGGTAAAAGTGCCTATTTAACTTTATACCTGTTCTCTTCTATACTTTGTACATAGCCCACCCGGTTCCCGTAGTCAAGGGGTTGCACATAGATATCTGGCAACGTGTTGCCATATCTGTGTCTACAGTTGGAAAGCTCACAGGGATATTTTCAAAGTTAGATATTTGAATAATAAATATCTTTATAACGAAACCCATTATGCTTATCATTCGTAATACAAAACAACACAACAATGTTACTAAGACCAACTAAAACTAGTTTTGTGTTGTGTCGATGTTGACGTTTCAAGCCACGTAGCTAGCAACGAAATATGCATAAAGACAAAATACAAATTGACAAATACATATGACACAAATAATGTTCATACACGTATTAGCATGTGTACAAAGTCGAATAAATACATACGATATTCTCCAAGGTTGATATTCTAGTAGATTTCGTGCCTTTTGATTGATTATTACTATTTATGCATAGACACACAAGCTTGTGCCGTGTACACGGAAATATTAAGATACGTATAAGGATGAATTAGCAAATTATGAAAAAAACACACACATAAGTAAATACATACCAACAAAAAAGACGTGCATAAGTTTAACAAGCTGCTAACAAGCTGTTATATCTATACATAAATACATAGTTACATACAACAAAGGTTTATCAGGTTCTGCTGTTAGAATTTGCAATTCTATGAACTGGGTTAACCCGTTCCCTAGTTCATGTAGTTTAAGCAATTTACATGGAGTTATACTGGGTTCATCAGAGTCACGTATGCCAAAGGTATAGTATAAAAAGATATAAATAGTGTAAGACAATGGGGATCATTACGAGTTTTTAACAATAGTCGACTTAGTGCTTGTTGAAAACAGTTTAGACACACATGTAGTCTATGCATGGATGCGGAAACTCGTAATCAAATACACGGAATGATTGAAATGCGTACATGTTCAAAACATACACACATATAATTGTAAGACATCGCAATTCAATGAAGTGGGTTAATCCGTTCCCTAGTTCCTGCAATCCCCATTAATACAGTTAATACAGGGTCCACCAGAGTCTCGTATGCAATAGGTTAACATACACAAGTATACTGGAAGACAACGGGGATCATAACGAGTGGTTAATGTTATAGTTGATTTAGTGCCTGTTGATAAATAATGTAGATACCTAAATACAAAGTGTCTATACGCACATTCGTAATCAAATACATGGAATTGTTGATATACGTAGAGGAATAGATAAGTAAATACACAAATAAATATATAAATGCATAACAGGCTGAATAGATACATACATACATACTAGAATAAACACAGTAACACATTACATACATATACTATCCTATACAGAAACTACTGTAACACAGATCTACTGTAAGAAATCGCAATCCAGTGAACTCTGTTAACCCTTTTCTCAGTTTCTGCAATCCCCAATGTAGTTAATACAGGGTCAACCAGAGTCTAGTTAGCAATAGGTTTACATAGATTCTTGCTGACAGCGGGGCTGATTTTGAGTAGTAAATATTATAGGACATGTAGTGCCTTTTGATAAATCATTATTTCGATTAACAAATACACAGATAAGCACACTTGTTATACTTGTTATATGTCATACTTATTGTAATACATTAACTTATGAATAGGTAAATACCTAAATATAACGAGTATACACATAAAGACATGCATATCTCCTGTGATAACTCGCAATTCGTTGTACTGTATTAACCCGTTCCATAGTTCTACAATCACCCGGGGGTGTTTCACAAAGATCCTAAGTTGATCTTAGCACTAAGATGGTCTTAAATATTATGGAAAGCCATTATTGTATTGAAACATTTTTGTAAAAGTTATGTTGAAATGCATAAAATGTTGATTCAAATCATATATATTTTCTAATTATCAAAGAGATTTCATGAATGTTATGTGAAGATTATGAATCTCTTTGATAATTAAAAATTATATATGATTTGAATCAACATTTTATGCATTTCAACATAACTTTTATAAAACTGTTTCAAGACACTAATGGCTTTCCATAATATTTAAGACCTTAGGATCTTTGTGAAACACCCCCCTGGAGTTTAACAAGGGTCCACCAAAGTCTCGCTTTCAAAAGGTAAACACAAAATACTGGCAGACAACGGGGATGATTGTTCGTACTGTACCATGTGACAAGAGATATTGCAAGAGGCAAGTCAATAACTGTGTCTGTCAGTTTAACAAAAACCTTGCATGATCACAAAACGTATGCCTGGAAACACAATGCAATGTCACGATTAAACATTACACAACATCAATAACACAGGTTGTTTAAGTATAATAACGAAATGTTTAAAACTTGATTTCCCTAATCCCTGATAACACAAGCCTTCCAGGACCTACGGTGTGATATGGCATACGAATGTCAACAGTAAAACAGTGCATTGAATATGACACATCAAATTGATTATGTTTGTAAAATTGCCCTTATAGCTATTAGAAAAATTGGAAAAATTCGCCGTTATCTTGATTATAATACTACGATTCGCCTAGTTCATGCACTAATTACCTCATGACTTGACTCTTGTAACTCCCTACTTTATGGACTTCCTGATAAGAATCTCACAAAACTGCAACGTGTACAAAATACTGCTGCTCGCCTTGTTTCTTGTGTTTCCCGCTCTCACCACATTACACCAATCTTACACAATCTTCACTGGCTCCCTATCAACTTTCGTATCATCTACAAAATCCTTCTCATTACTTTCAAAGCCTATCATGGCCTCGCTCCTACCTATTTAACAGATCTAATCCACCACTACACTCCTACTCGAACATTACGATCATCTACTCAGTCACTCCTGGAATGCACACAACGAATTACCTCAAAATACTATGGTGAAAGATCATTTTCTTACGCCGCTTCTTTCTTGTGGAACAATCTACCCCTCAACATTCGCACTTCACACAATGTAGATACTTTCAAATCAAGATTAAAAACTCATTTGTTTAAGTTAGCCTTTCCTGATAGTTAATTTTGTTTATATATATATATGTATGTTTATACTCTAAAGATTTAGTTTTTGTTAATTGTGTTAATTTGTATGTAAATATGTTAAGCGCTTAGAGGCTCTTTGCAATATGCGCTATATAAATGTATATTATTATTATTATTATTAATGGAAGCAATACATATATATAACACTATAAAAGGTTGCAAAGAAAATGGGATTCCAACGGGATTCGAACCCGAGACCACCGGATTGCTAGACCGGTGCTCTATCGACTGAGCTATAGAAAACCCTAGACGGTGCTCGTCCCTGAAACCCCTTAATTCTCATTGCCAGAATGGTCAGAAGCTATTATAACCTGACATAAACCCCAAGGAAACAAATCAACTTAGGGATATATTTGAGGGATCACCGAAGCGATACAGCTTTTTGTAATAATTAATTCAAACCCGAGACCCGAGGGTTTTCTATAGCTCAGTCGGTAGAGCACCGGTCTAGCAATCCGGAGGTCTCGGATTCGAATCCCGTTGGAATCCCATTTTCTTTGCTTTCTTTTAATCATAATATATTTCTGGTCAGTTTCCGTATATGTTTGAATTAACTATACTGTAAAAGGTTGATACCGTGTATAGTAAGCAAATAATTACCGTTGGTGAAGGTGATGGGACATACTATCACTTCCGAGGCGAGCTGGATGTAGCTATCTTTCCGAAGCGCAGCTGAGGAAATATAGCGATATACATTCAGATCGCCGAGGAAGTGATAGTTTGCCATCGCCTGAAACCAAAAGGTGATTATTTGCTTTATATTCCACATCGAAATAGTCTAGTCTAGATCTAGTCTATAAGAAGGCCTAGACTAACTCTAGTCTAACTAGTAAGTACTGTTACTAAGTTTGATCTACTTACCAACAATGTTATTCCAATTTCGGTAACAGGGTCACACCATGACAATTCCATTATATTATAACAGTTCAAAAGTAAGCGGCCCTTGAAAATTCCAAAGGTTAAAATGCGAAATGTAAGTAAACAAACACGAAAATAGAGTCTCCCCAACACTTGGTGTAGCGCCTACATGTCCATGCCAGACAGTTCGTCAAAATGTATGCTTCCAGCATTCGCAATAATCTTGGAACACTTTCAGACTGAACTTAAGATGTCGCTTTGTATTTTTACTTTCACTCTCAAGCACAAAAATGTCCATTTCAGCTTCGTTAGAGCTCAAATCTTACGTCGAACAACAGAACAAGCAATTAACAGCGGGCAGCAAACGGTGGTATATGTACGGTACGTATATACAGTGCATAGCGTATTGCATGCAGCTTCAGTGTGCTATGTATGCACAACGAATACAATTAACTTTGTAATTCGCGCGCATAGAGTTATCAGTATCACGCCACGAAATTTGAGTGGCCACACACGAGCTCCACGGTCAAGTCAATGCAACCGCGGTGAAAGTGCGTTGCACTCACTAGATAGTACTTTTATCTAGTGAGTGCAACGCACTTTCACCCAAGATATCTACAGAGTGTAACGAAGTTTTCTTCTCCCATCAATGATGGGCGAAACTATATTTCATCACGTGATTAACTTTTGACCAATCGTAGAGCAAGATTCTTAGTATGTGGAATATAAAATGCAATATCAAGAACGGTAAATCATATGGCAATAACTCCATACATTCTGTCATGTGACAGATTCACTATGTATTGTGCACGACGTAATTTTACTATTTGCCCTAATGCAATAGTGTTTGTACTATTTTCCAGGTCAAAATGATTAGTAAAACAAGAGATATCGATACTATCAGTCCTTGCATTTTGCATGTAAAGTATCGATTCGCGTATTCACGCGCAGAAAATTGGCGCGATAGAAAGCTTTATGCCATAGGATAACACGCAAATCTGGTAAGGTATCGGCACGGCACATACGTGCATGACAACAGTGGCAAACTTGAGATTGATATAATAATTGTAAAGAACGATCATTGTTTAGACAATTATCCGGAAAATGTATAATGCTAAACTGAAAAAAGGTATTATTAAAGTTACCTCAAAGCCCATAGTTTCAGCTAGAACCTCTGAAGGCATGGTTTATTTGTATAGTATAGTATGTACAAGTCTACTGGGCATGTGATACTTTTATGAAACTTCATACGTAGTATTGCATCGTAATGTAACGTAATCGTATAGTTACATTTTCGGACACACTATACTGCATGCTGGGATATCATAAACAACTGCACGGATTTCTCCACCAGTTTCCTGAAGACTTTCGGAGACCATCATAGAGCTGATGAGGGGAAATGCACTGTCCAAAACGATGGGAGAGATGCTTCCTATTGCACGATGCGTCTGGTATAGACCATGGTGAGGCTCGGTTCATTGGTAGGGGATGTGGAATTCATGTCTGAGTTGAACCGATATCTAAGGAAATAAGACTATTGTCATGAGTGGGCTATATACTTGGCATATACTGAGCAAAGAAAATTGAGACTTATATAGCAGATTATGCCTCTTATCATAATTCCAAGATTTGTCATCTAAATTCAGTCTCCTTCATAACAAAACAAGAAACATAATCAATGTTACTCTTTAATTTATACTTATCGGGCATCTGCAATTCGTTGTCATGGAAATATTACATTGTTATTCTGTTCGTATGTTCCATACATACCGACATGGTTTACTATCAATATTTCTACTTCTGACTCACTTTTACTACAGTACACAGTACGCGTGGCCAATAGTGGGCTGAGTGATATTGGGGGGGGGGGGGGGGGGGAGGGTCGCGCCAACGCAAAATATTGGGAGAGCACAAACGATTTGCTTTTTATTTTATTTATTTATTTTATTTTATCATTGTATGTTTTCAAATAATATATGATCGCGTGTCTGGTTACACAATATCAGGAAGGCTACGAAGCATGTACAGCATCAATAACAAACAATGTAGATGTGATGGATGATATGCAACCTTGGAAATATATAGTACCAAACAATTATCTAGTAACACATGATTTCCACAATATACTAATGATACATGTCTCACCGAAATTAACAGCGTTATGATTATACTACTAGTAATAAGTCATAGGCTATGATCAATACGAAAACTTGCATCTAGTTCGAGGAGCAATTCATGAACCGCATGTCCACATGTGTATATTATGACATTTCTCAGAAAAAATGGTCCATACTGAATCATGCAAAGGTTATCCTCTTATTATAGCGCATGATTTTAATTGATATGAAAATCTCATAAAAAACATGTGTATCAAAGGATATATTTAATACGAACAATATCAGTTTTAGTTTATCTGTTCATGAATGACGAAATTTACATTTCAACATTTTAGTTTGTTTAACCTGCTTTTGAAAGATATTGGGGTTCCGATATAAAACACCAGGTTCCAATAATATTGATAAGACAAATGTAATGGTAATAACCTCCCGTCACACTAGATTATTATCTAAAGATAACACTTAATGGTAATCAGATTTAACAAGTAGAGTGTGTCAAGTATTCAGGAGTATATGTCGATATTCACTTATTATGGGATAATCATGTCAAGCAGTTATGCAAAAGTCTCTCATATAAGTTTTTTTCTTTAAGAAGGTTAAAGGGGTAGTTTAGTTTTGGTAGAGAGGGCGCTGCACATCGCAATTTTTTTGTGAGGTAATGAAAAACTGAGTGTCGAATTTGAGAGAACATGCAATTTTAATGGCAGAATAAACTTTATTTGGTCAAAATCGACCCAGAAACGGCTGAAATATTAATAAATATATCTGATCTTATAATTATTTGGGGCCCAAATAATTAGATGATTTTTTGAAAAAATTAAAAAAATGCTTGCACTTTTTTCAAAAAATGTTAAAAGCGTTTTTTAAATGGTTGTTGATGATCTCGCTATTTAATCATTATATCAACAAAACATAACATGCATAATTTTGGTTGAAAATGGTTGAAACCAATGCCTTTTAAAAAAGCGCCCTCTTTTGTTTTAATGGCTCTTTTTGAATGATAACAGGCGTTTTACATGGTCATTTGTAATTTTGTATACCTTTCGAGCATGGTGGAGTTATAACTATTAGTTTATAATGTTACTGTGCAGGTTTTGGCTACTAAAGTTCAGCCTTACCAAAACTAAACTACCCCTTTAAGTAAATCATTCGATACACGAATTTTACATGTTCTTTATAAAAAAACACTATTACCATGTATAGATTATGCTTGTTCCGTAAGGGGAAATTGTTCTGTAAAAAATAGAGATTTAAGTTATCGTTTACAAAAAAGAGCTGCACGAATAGTATCTTAAGAAATATAACCCCCTGGACGTTAGAAGAAAGTAGTGAACTGATAAGAAATCTTAAAATGGCAAAGTTTTGAAAAACGTAGAGATTATTTTTTAAATGTACTGAATGTATAAATGTATTCATGGTGACGCGCCAGAAAGATTATGTAATGAAATTGAAATGTACTTTGATCGCCGCGGCTTTAATACACGTAATGCTGATTCGTTAAAACATTGTAATACCGAAACCCCAATTTAATTATTTTAACAATCATTAAAATATTCTGGTGCAAATACATGGAATGCTTTATTAATCGAACAACAAAATTTTCCTTCACTCAATTTGTTTAAAGCAGAATAAGCGTCGCCTTTTTGAGGTTCCCCTGTGCTATTTATTTGGGATGCAATTAGTCCTGTATGTAATGTATTTCTGTACTTCGTAATTTATTGTGCTCCATGCTGTATGTATATTTTGAAGTATTTTGGTATTTCTAACACACACTACAGCTGCTCAGGTGACCTATTTTGGAGTTTTATATATTTGGTAATATTCAATTATTTTATTGCAGTATTGAACGTCCAAGTTCCTCATTATATATACACGTGTACCACGATGCGTGGGCTGATCGTCTTGTGGGAGTATGATGGGGTGTGGTGGGTGTGTCAGATGGTGTTGATTGTGTGGTGATAGAATGCAATTTGTGTGAACGATTGTATTGTGTCTCTGTGTGTACGTGTACAGGTCTATTTCAGTGGGTGCACTATGGTCTGGTGTGCTTTGAATGACGTGCTGTATAATGGGTAAATTCGTTGGAGCGCGATTGTGGCCATTTTTATGATAGTTTTAAATAAATGTATTTTTATTCTTGTAATTAAATATATGTCCTACCCTAGCAGCTGTGGTAATTGGGATTTCAAATTGATGATTGATACTGTTTATTTTTATGTCAAAATGTATATGTATGTATTTTTATACACAGGACCATGCTTTAAAGGGACTTAGTAACATTGTCCAAATCCTCAAAATAAAATTGTAATTCTAGCGGTTCCTTTATACCTTGTTGTATTCGTATAAACAATAAAATCATGGGACAGCTTTCGGTTTTTCAAATTTCCCTTTCATTACAAAGATATGTATGATTGAAGTATTTAGATAAGAAAATCTCCGGGCGAGATTTTCATCCCTGTACAAAGTGAATGCAGTGAGTTGTTGAATATCACCCAATATCACTTTGCATTTTCGCTCATTACTTGGCCATACATTGTCCATTTGACCTGAAATTTTCACACAATACCCTGAGGACATATGAGATAACAACAGTATACATTGCATCAACCATTCATCAGTTTTTGCACATCTCAACAAAGTTACTAGATCCCTTTAAAACAGTGTATATATGGTCGATTCCAACGAAAAGTGTACACGGCATGTTCCGACCCATTTGATTTTTTTAAAAGGTCCTACAATCTCGATTTTTCTTTGAGCAGATGCATCTTGGCGAGACCTTTCGCGCCATACAAAATTTGTGACCATTGCATTTATATTTTTTTTCTACAGGAACAAAAAACATGCTATTTTTAAATACTTTTGAAAACAATCTCTTAACGTTTTTTTGAGCGGTTAAAATCTTACAATGAAGACTTGATACGAATTGGTTTATTTTTACATGGGAAGATGTTGCATATGTCAGGACTCATTATATGAGTTTTTGTACGTTACTGGCAATCATGTGATTTTGGGTGATTTTTTACCCAGTGGTAAATTTTAAGCGTTGCCTACGAATACATTTTTTAGCACTCATAACCTTGTTGAAAAATTCGTCACACGATTGAAAATGTATTGAGCTCAACTTAAACCTCATGTGTCTTCTATTGAAATGCATTATCAAAAATCCTAGTGTTTTTATTGTATAACCGTCAGAAACGTCAAACGCTGAAAAGGCCCGTTTTGGTAAAAAATGGCATTACCTACGTATACACTTCAGCATGTCGTAGCTTCAATATGTATGTAGATTAGTAACTAGTAATAGATGAAATATAGCATAACGCAAATATGTGCAAGGATTTATCATTTTCAAATAATGATTTTAGGAGATATTCAACAACATGTGTTGCATTCGTAAGTAATTTTTATCAAATTAAACGTACTTACGAATACAAACATGACATAGGGAGTTTGATTCATCCGCTGACATTATTTCAAACGGCAATATCACGTAGATATGTTGGCTATTTAAGAAAATGGGCGTGTTATGGTATGAAACAAATTTCCTTTTCATGCGTTATAATGTTCATATTTTGTTGGCCTCTTTGTGGCTCTCATTTAACATTAAACGAGTTTCTCCTCCTTGTTAAACAGCGTAATCATCATATTAATAAATAAATTTATGTGTATGATTCGAAGGCATCCTTTGGCAATAGATTAAAATCAAAATAACGATAGTCAATGCTTTAATAAGAACATTAATGCGGCATTTTATCATGGGGACACTCTGTATTCGTAGGTAAAATGTACTCGTAGGTAACAAGACAAAAGTAAACTTTCGGATATTAAAGCCCATTTAGATGTCACAA